>CAUDNR010000133.1:11405-40066 GCA_958430865.1 Entrophospora sp. SA101 | reverse complement strand
GGCTAATTTTTATTGGATTATCAATTACGTGAAACAAAAATATTGATCAACCAATCACAAGATTTTTAACTATGCTACTATTTCTTAACGAAGACACTTATATTATTATCTGTTAAACAAAAAATTTTTTTGTACACATTTAATTTGTATCACATGATTTGATCATAAGTTTCGCTTTAGCGGATCTCTCGTAAGCATAAAAAAATTTGTGTACATATGATCAAATTCATAAAGTTACAAATTATGGAAATAAATAGTTCTTTGAATTAATCTTCCTATTTTTTTTTATCTTCTCAATATTCACATGCTTTCTCAAAATTAAAGTTTCAATTTCAGGTCCATTTAATAAAATCATTAAATGATTATTTAATGTATCAAGATTTATTTTGTTCCTTAATTTATTCTTTAATCAACTTTGTTTGGGAAAATATTCTTTCTACATTAGCATTTGAAAGAGGTATAATTAGAGATATTTTAATTAGGAGGGATATGTTTGAGTCAAAAATAAATTTACAAAACATATTTTTATTTGCACATAAAATGATCCACATTTTTAATGTAACATACTGCGTCCGCACCCTGAATTTCTAACACTGATCTCTAGCATCTTATAAGCACGTGTTGCACGAAGATTGAGGCCTAACTTTCAAAATGTTTCACGTTATTTACATTACTGGCCTGAAAATACTCATTCATCAAGGAAAAATACATCAAGAAGTGGATATTCCCTTTCATACTGTTGAACATAATTTCAAAACGCCTAAAGAATGAGTACTATTGAATATAAATAGGATAATTGCTGTCTGATCCAATACTTTTTTTCAAAATAATCGGATTTCTTTTATTTTTAATTGACAAATTTATAGAAAATATAGAAGCATGCAATTTTATATGCGAAATCTTTAGAACTAAAGTTACAATCTAATATAATTGTTTTTGTATAATTATTATGTACATTTTTGCGTTAGAATAATAATTAAAAAAATTTCATGCCAAACTTTTTCTGTCAAAAATTTTGTGAAGGTTTTAAAAAAAGAGATGAATTAGCTTTACAAAAAATTGGCAATATAAATTTTTTTATGTTAAACGAATCTGAACCTATTTAATTATGCTTTGCAATTGCGCAAACTCGCCTTCACCTATCTTTCAATATTTGTTGAGATGCAACTTCAGGGGAATTTGAATAATTTTTTGATGCAGACCATATTGTATAACAAAAAATAATTTATATTGCAATCATTGTGTGGCGTTACATGAATAATAAAAACATTACTTTATATAGCAAAGGTGCATTCTAAGGGTGCAAACATATGAACACATGAGAGTTACAACTATACATGTTATCAAAATTAATTTGGCTTTGACTCAATTCCCAAAATCTCAATTTTTTTTATATATATATGATTTTCATATAACCTAATTAATTGCATCAAAAAGTCACCTGCTTGAGTCAAGTGATCAACCCATTTCTACTACATAACACTAATATATACTATATGACGTACAGCAAGTGCCATACGCCATAGGATCACCAAATAGGGTTAATTGATTGATCTAACTCAGGTTGGTACTACTTAAAAAAGAAAAGATAAACAGTTACAGCATACAATAAATCTTTCCATGTAGTTTGAATACATTTAATGCATTCAATTGGCCAATAAGGTGTTAAAATTTTAATCATAAACTTTTTATCCATTGATAAAATTTTTTTTTAACTTTCGAGTATAGATGATCTGCACTGTAAATAATTATATTGAAATGATTTGAAAATGTAATTATTGTTATAAGGATATTTTTTACAAATGTTTAGAGCCAGAAATCAACATTTCTTGAAGAGATGGTAAAGACTACCCTGATTACTTCTAGAAAGTAGATGATAGGGTTTACTACGTTGAATTTTTGACATATCAAAAAGATGCCTCATAGTTGGTCTTCCATGTGGACAATTCTTGTTATTATTATAGTAATAATAAAAATTACATAAGATTTTAATTCTAATTTGTTGAATTTAAATAAATAATTTTGTAATTACCCAAGGTTGTTCAATTTCTCCCATATGTTTCACGATCTATTTATTTATTTAATAAGTGATTAATATTAATAAATAAATTATTTTAGAAATAATAATTATCCACCCCAAATCAGTACTGAATTAAATTCCAAACCTTTGTCATTTGTTGTTTGTTGAGAGCATCACCTACCATGACAGATTTATGACAGGCTTTGGATGCAAACATTTTTTTTGCTTTAGAACATCTAACTAATGTTCTTGGATTTTCAGACAGCATATGAATCAATTCTTCTAAATCTATTCAAAAACAAAACAGCAATATTATTATTATAAATAATTGATTAGCATTATTATTCCATAATATTAATAGTAAATATTGTTATACCTTTAATTTCAAAGATCATATTCTTAATGATAGGTTGTGCTATTAACTTCACTCTATTAGTTGGGGGTGCATCTAAATCAACTAGTAATTCAAATCCATTAGATTGCAATATATCAAGATTTTCAGTTGCTGTTAATTCTTCAGTTGCTGTCAGTTGAAGTGCTCTTGGACTATTCAAATCAGTAGATGATTAATATTAATAATAGTTAACATTAACCAAAAGAATTAATCAGAAGAGAACCTTATTAGTGGCTGTGTTTGTATTTTAGTGTGAAGTTGTAAAGTTTCAAAATTATATTTTTCATCAGATGCATGCTGATCAATAATAAATAAATCAAAGCCATCATCAGAATTCCAAAGTTTAGTAATAATAAATCCACGGTTAAATTGTCCAATTATTTCCATCAATGAAAAATCCTTTTTTGTTATAACTTTTTCCAATACTTGTTCAGCAATTACATTATCTCGAACAAGAATTCCTGCATGTTTTAAATAATTTTCATTATCAGTTTTGGATTGATTAATAATTTCTTTTGACTCATAATTTGAAATAAAATTTTTCTTTTTTTTCAATTTGAATGTTTCAAAATTAAAGTCAACATTAATCTTTGGTCTATTAGAACTATTTCTAACATTTTGTAGATTAGAATCACATCTGATAATATTTTGTAAATCAGAATCAACATCTTTGTTTTGATCCAAGTCAATGGTATTAGATGTTGTTTCATCATTGACATCTAGTGAATAATCTATTAAAAAATTTTGTTGAACATTATCATCATCATCATCATCCAGATTTATCAAAGATGCTTCCTCCAAACACTTTTCAAATATACCCCCATCATCATCCTCATCATCTTTTGGTTTTTTATCCATAGAATTATTTGAAAATCTTTCAGTAAAAAAGGTTGAACAATTTTTGTTGCTAAATATTGATTCTTTGGTAATTTTTTGCTTTTTTGGTACATGTAGCTGAACTAATTTATTATCATTATCACCATCATCATCTTCACTAGTCAACATGATTGGATTATTATTACTCATATTATTACTATCAATTTTAACAAAATTTAACATAGACATTTGTTCACTATTAAAGTTCCTACTACTCCTTTTTGTATGTAAAGTAGCCTTTTCTACAATCCCACTTATATTATTCTCTGTATCATCAATATTGGTAATAACAATATCATCACCATCATCATTATTATTATTAGAAAAAGAAGAAAAAGAAGAATAATCTAGAGTGTCATTATTATTAATGTCAGCATTGTTATTATTTTCTAAAACATCAGATTCATTAGTATCATGCTTAGGTAATTCTATTTTTCCAACATTAAAGCAAGTAAATGTTGATCGAAATGGTTCAAATAATTTATTCATTTCATTCTAATATCAAAAAAAAAAGTATGATTAATTTAAATAATGAACAAGATAATATATATATATATTATGTTCTTCCATACCTTTAAACTCTCAATAATTTCATCTTCATCATGAATAAATATTGTCCTTTTATCTGGACTAACATTAACATCGTATGAAACTATATAATAAGTGTATATATATATATATAATTAATTTAGATATAATAAAATATTTTGTGAATGATAAATAAGTGAGAAAAATCTTATTTGCACATTTTGTAAGCTTGAAATCAGCAATTATAACTGGGCATTGATTTGTGTAAAAGCTCTTGTATATTTCATTGAAAGCTTTAGAAATCTAAAGATATTTGATTTTAGTAAATTATATTTCATACATCATAGTTATATCATACTATACCTTTGGTAAATTACAAGGTCTTCCATTAATGTAAAAATATTGTCTATCATTAGATCCACGACCACAACCTTTAATAGGTTTAGAAATATAACCAAAAATATTTATATATTTAAGATCTTCACTGTAAATAAAATTATTAAACAAGTCAATTTTTATAAACCTTGATGGAGATTTTAAAAATGTAAATTTTTTTAGTGTTACTTTTGATTTTCTGAATTTCCAGAAGATATCTTATTTATTTTTTTGTTATTGATATTAAATGAAATCTTCAAATCCAATGTGATCAAATGATCAAATAACTTTGAACCAAATAAATTAATAATATTATCTTTAATGTTATTATTTGTCCCATTTGTACTTAGTAATTTGGTTCTTGCACTTAAATGATAATGATAAATAAATTAATAAATTAATAAACATATATATATACACATATATACAAATATATACCTCTTTTTGACTTGGTTTGTGCAAATGATTCTAATATTTTCACAGATTAAAGCATAAGCTTGTAGCAAAACTAAAGTTTTTGCAAATTCACGCTTTATATTTTTCTTGAAATCATGATATCTTACAGGAAGTAATTCAAATATATTTTGAAGCATTATACTTGTTCCTCTCTTACTTAACCAGTCAATAATTAAAATGTAAATTAAAATTATATATATAATAAAAGTGCGCATGTTCTGATATATATATATATTAAATTATAAAATAATGCAATAATAATGGTAATAATAATAATACCTGGCGAGCAATTGAAGATTTTCTGATTAGGTTTCCATGAGAGTCGTACTCTAATTTTGCTCCTGTTGGGACATTTTCTTCAGTACATGTAGTTACTGTAAGTTTTGATAGAGCACACAATGAACTTAAAGCCTCGCCCCGAAAACCAAAAGATTCAATATCTAACAAATCCTCAAAATTTGAAAGTTTTGATGTATGATGCTTAAGTGCTATAGAAAATAATAATTGACAATAATAAATATATAAAATCTCTAAATAAATTTTTATAAAAATATCCTTATTTTGAATACCAAGACTTTCATAATTTTGTTCATGTATTCCAGTTCCATCATCTATTACTTCTATAGATTGGAGACCATACTCCTTGAATCTTATTTCTAGAAATCAAAAAGACGCGTATAAATTCAAAAAATTATCTAATATTTTTTTTAAATTGTGTTAAAAAATTTGAAAAAAATACCAATTGTTTTTGCTTTTGCATCTAAACTATTCTCAACTAGTTCTTTCGCAGCCATTGCTAAGTCAAGAATTACTTGACCTGAACAAATTTTATGTATTGAAGTTGAATCAATTGGTTTAATTGATGACATTATAATTTTTTGGGAGGAAATCAATACGCGAAGTATTGGAAGTAGAAATTCTATTGGACCAATTTTTTCATGTGACAATAAATTTTAGCGAAATAGGATGTGATCTACAATGAAAATTGTAGATCATTTATAAATATGGAAAAAAATGAGATAATTGTGGAACTTTTATTTTAAAAATTGTTCAGCAAGTAACCCAATAGCTGAAGGAGAGTCAAAAGTTGGGAAAGAAGGTTAATATTATTGAATGATTTGTACCATGTGACCATATGCTGTGACTCGATGAGTCATTCTAATTTGATTATAAATAACTTATAATTGTTACTTTTTTTTTTTAAACAAAAAAATAAAAATTTTTTTCTTCATTAGCTTCCCCACATCTCTAAAAACTTTCAGAGCCTAGCAACTTCCCACTTTCTTCTTCTTTTGTCAAACTGTTTACTAATCATTAAATAATAAATCGACCAAGCGAACAAATAAAGTTCTGTTTTATAATTTTATCGATAAAGTTTTATTTGTAGAAATAGCCTTTGAGATTGCGAGAGAAAAAAATGGCCTCGACGCGTAGAAGGATTGAAACCGATGTTATGAAACTGTATGTTATAAATATCTCCATTAGTAATTAACAATAATTATGTTTATAAACATATATGATTAATTTTTAAATTTTAATAAATTCTAATGATTTTTATAATAATATTTGGGAAAAATTAAAGTCTTATGAGTGATTATGAAGTGACACTTATTAATGATAACATGCAAGAATTTTATGTTAGATTTCATGGACCAGAAGATAGTAAGTATATCAATTAATTATATAATATATATACTAATATTAACAAATCATTAATTATTCGCTAATGTATTGTTAATTTATGAAGCACCATTTACCGGTGGAATTTGGAAAGTTCACGTAGAACTACCTGAACAATATCCATTTAAATCACCTTCGATTGGATTTATGAATAAGATATTCCATCCAAATATTGATGAACTGTAATTATTACTAATTTTAATATTAACTAGAGAATTTTAAATTTTAAATTCTTTTTCTTTTTCCTTAATATTTAGCAATCATCAAAATTTATTTTTTATTTATTTATTTATTATTATTTATTTATGTATATAGGAGCGGATCCGTTTGTCTTGATGTTATCAATCAGACTTGGAGTCCAATGTTTGATATGATTAATATTTTTGAAGTTTTTCTTCCTCAACTTTTACGATATCCAAACCCAACTGATCCACTTAATGGCGAAGCTGCTGCTTTGTTAATGAGAGAACCTCATACATATGAAGCTAGGGTAAAAGGTGAGATCTATGTTACATATTATATGAGATAAATATATTTTTGAGAGATTTGCATGATATTAGTAATTAATACATTAATGATATACTAAAAAAAATATTATTGTAATCTATTAATAGAGTATGTGAGTAGATTTGCTACAAAAGAAGTAGTTGAGGCAAATACAGATGACAATTCTACAGATGATGACCTTAGCCACGATGAATCTTATACAGATGATGATGATGATGATGATGATGACGATGATGATAGTAATATGGAGGAGATATAACAAAAAATTGATAATAATAATATATGATTTGCAATAATAATATTAATATTAGTAAAATTAATTATTTGATTCTTTTGTCTCGAATTTATAGAAAATTTTATTATTTTTATTTTATTTTTATATATGCTTATAAATATATAAATATGTTTTTTTGCTGGAAGGAGCATTTGTGTAAAGTTTTTTTTTATCATTAAATATAAATTTATTATTAAATTTACTAGAAGGGGTTGGTCACTTGATTTAATTGCACAGACATTTATAACTACACAGCAAACTTGCTCGATTCAAAAAGATGGGCATGACAAAATAAGTTAGATCGATCCACATTAAATATTTGGCTAAAAAATTGCCGATGTTGATCCCTCCATACACTATTATTAATTATCATCATTATTATTATTATACATTCATTTTTCTTTTTGAAAAAAATAAAATTTAAAAAAAACACAAAGATCTTGCAACCAATTATTTTTTTATTGATGACTTGTATTATTTATTTATCAATATTGCTACTCTTTAATATTTGGAAACTAAATTAGTAGTATATTAATACCAGGATTCTGGACTACAAAAAAATTTTTTGGGTTATGGGAGCAATACCAACCAAAATAGTGAACATTCATAATTTAATGAAACATTTACAGTAATTGAATTATTGAAATATAGTATTAGTTAGTTAATATAAGGAGTGCGGAAAAAAAAGGGAGAAACGTTTTTGATATATGTTGTGGTAGTACATATTGTCTTAAATTAGAATTATAATTATGTAATGAATTTCTATATTCATGTGACTTTATAATTCTTTATAACATTAATTTATTTTATTATTGTTTATAATTTGATATGGAATACCAAAATCCAAAAAGTTAAAAAAGGTAACAAAAAATTTTTCACAAATTTATGTTTCAATTATGAAAAAAAAAATTCTTACATACATAATAAACAACAACGACAACAATAAAAACAATATTTTTTTTAATTTTTATAATTTTTTGTTCTTTTCCTATTAAATTTAAAAAATTATTTTTACAAAAGTAAATATAATTAATCTTGAAAATTTAAATCTTGTTTTACAAAAAAGAGAAGCAATCACTAAATATTATTATTAACATCATTAGGACTATAAATACTTGTAACCTTTTTACTTTAAACAACCATATATTTTACTTCTATTCAAAAAGAAAACGCACGCACGCACACACACACACATATATATAATATGGTAAATGAAAATGAAAAATCAGAAGAAAGCCTTATAGAATTTTCTAAAAAATACTTAGATGCAGTATTTGGAACAAGCGACATAACTGATGTTAATATTGATAAGAACATCAAAAACAGCAACATTGACAACAACAATGACAAAGGCATTAGTATTCATTCACCATCATCAACAATTAATAATAAAAATAATACCAAAAATACTGTGACTTTAGAAAATAATCAAAATAATCTTATTACTAATTCTAAAGATTCATCATCATCAATTCAATCCACATCAATTCAATCCACATCAATTCAATCCACATCAATGCAATCCACATCAATGCCATCTATAAAAATAATAACGACGATAAAACAAGAACACTCTAATAATGATGATAACAACAACAATAAAAGGATATCTTCAGATTCTGTTGATTCCACTGAATCTAATGATTCTATCACATCAAACGAAACAAATAAAACAAATGATACTAATATAACAAACGATACATCTACATCTACATCAACGATATCAACTTCAACAATTACACAAATATCACCATTGCCAACAATAACGATGACGAATATTATAACAGTATCAGATGAGGAAGAAGATGAAGATGAGGAAGATGAAGAGGTTGATGAGTGTGAAGAGGATGGTGGTGGTGAGGATGATGAGGATGGTGAGGATGAGGATGAATGTGTTGAAAAATATGAAGAGAATGTAATTATTAAAAGCAAAATTAAGAGTAAAAATAGCAAAGATAAAAAACGGAATAAAAATAAAAATAACGTTGAATTTAATCCTAATAATATAGAAAGGAAAAATTCAAATTTGAAAGAAACAACATTGAAGAGAAGATCAATAATTAGTATGGAGGATAATATTTATCTTAATAATAATAACAACATTAATAACAATAGTAGTAGTAGTATTAATAACATTAGTAATAATGACAATAGCGATAATGGTGGCGGCAATGATTTGGGGAGTTCTGAAACAATGACTGAAGAACTTCATATTGAAACCGAGAATCCGTCACATTTATTTTGGGTCCCTGCTCATTTACATCCAGAAATTGCTCCCAATGAATTTATGAAATGGTTAAAAACTCACGCAAAAGAAGGTTTCAGTTCTGGTTCGGCGGCTTTAAGGAGAAGGAAATCTACACTTTCAAAACAATATATTCCAGATGAAGATGACGAAATTGATGAGATTGATGATCATAAGAATAGTAATGATAATGGTAATAATGAAAAAGATGAAAATAATGATAAAAAACCATCATTGACACTTTTAAAATCCAAAAAATCTGCAACAGATTTAAAAGATTTATCAAAGTCTAAATTGGAATCGTATGAATTAGCATATGATGGAAATATTAGCACAGCAAGCGAAACCAACAAACTGAATCTTCTAAGGAGAAGTATAAGTTTAAATATACCAAATATGATGGGATCGAATTTTGATCCAAGTGATCCAAACATATTTGACAGACACTCCTCACCTGATGTTGATTCGCCCATTCTAGTACCAAGAATGATGCCAGCTCTTAAACGTGCTGCCCGTACCAAACTTCGTAGAAATTCAGTTGCCGGTGAACAAAATCCAAGAAGATTTTCTTATCATCGAAGAACAAAGTCAACTCATTCTCCTTCCAATAAAAATAACAGTAGTAATAATATTCAGCAACATGCAGATTTATTAAATGTTCCAAAAATTTCTGTAACAGATTCACCATCACAACTTTCTCAATCAATTGAAAATTTAATTATTGAAGATATTGGTGATTCTTTAACAGGATTAAGCAACAAGGATAACAATCTAGAGGAGGATGGCGGTTACGAGGAGGAAGGGGAAGGTTATGAGGAAGAAGACGATTACGAGGAGGAGGAAGAAGGAGAGGAAGAACTGTTCTACAGTGAACCAGAACCAATTAAAAACGAGACTATTATTGAACTTGATTGTATAGATGTGAAAGATGGTTCAGGACCTATAAGAATCACATTAAAAGACGACGAAACCAAATTATCATCATCATTACCATCGCTTTCATCGAATAAAAGATCAAATTCATTACCAGTTGATGCTCTTGGTGTTTCGCAAGAAAATCGTACACCAGAAACTCGTAGACCTTTGGCAGAAAAATTAAAACTACGCGTTAATACATTATCAAATAAATTAAATAGCGTCACATCAAAATCATCGTCATCAAGCAACAATAGTAATACTATTAGCAATAATAATAAAACTTCAACAAGTAGTTCACCTACATCATTATCACCTATATCACCTATATCCCCACTATCTCCACTTTCACCTATATTACTATCAGAATCAGCTTCTCCTTCTTCAGCGGCCACTACACCCATATTAACCACTTCTACACCCGCCGTCACCACCACCGCCGCCACAACTTCTACACCATCATCATCATCTACCACGACTTCTCCAACAACTTCACCATCTATTGCTACTGTTACATCTACTAGCTCAACGAAAAGATCTTCTGCCTGGAGTTACCTTTTACCTTGGTCATCTAATTCTGACGAATCTAAAAATAAAAAGCAAAAATCCGATAAATTTGTTGAAAAATCCGATATTGACAATCGCATGCTTAGTGTTGTTGATAATAATAATAATGTTTCGGTTGTAAGAGAAAAATCAAAGAAAAACAAATTAGAAAGTAATAATAATGATCATATTGAAAATTCTACAACATCGACATCAACATCAATATTGTCATTAAAAGAAAAATCTAAAAAACTAAAATCTGAAAAATCTGAAAAATCCGAGAAATTAGAAACCGAAGATACAACGAAATCAACTACATCAGCAATTGCAATTTCATCATCATCAACAACAACAACAACAACAACAACAACTACTACTACTTCTTCTACTATATCAACATCGTCATCACCACCAGTTCTTAAAGAAAAAACATCTAAACTTTCACTTGCCTCGTTCTTTTCATGGTCATCCCAAAAATCAAAATCATCAGAGGACCAATCATCAAACACATCCTCAAGTAGTAATAACAATAATACTAATACGCAACAGCAATCAATAGTAAACAACAATAAAAAAACAAAATACACCAATTATAATCGATTTCCAATTCATGTCGAGCGCGCAATTTATCGATTGTCACATATTAAATTGGCAAATCCTCGTCGTCCACTGCACGAGCAAGTCTTGATATCTAATATGATGTTCTGGTATTTGTCATTGATTAACAAACAACAAATGGAACATGGTGAAAACAATAACCCAAATGTTCAACATGCACAAAAAGAAACATTGAAGGCTAAAAGTAAAATGGGTAAGTCGATTGGAGAAAGAAAAAGAAGAAAAGCAGACAAAAAAGCTGCAGCCGAGGCGAGACGTCGAGGTGGTGGTAGTAATGCTGAGATAGCATACAAAGCACCACAATATGATATGCTACAGTTTTCACAACAATTCATCACTCCACCAATGTCGCCCGTTCAATATTCATCATCACCCTATACCAACGAAAATGAATATTCAGATGTGAACAACGGTAATGGCAATGGTAATAATGATGCCATTGATGAAAACGAAGATGTCGAAGGTCGTCAACCTCCTTCTAATCAATATCATCATTTTAGAGACTCATATGTATCTGATGGTACAGATGGTGGATATCTCGAGGAAGCGGAAGCAGGCGTAGGAAATGTAGGAGGAAGTGATATAGGGGACGTGGACAATCATTATGATAATTATAATAATATTAATAATATTAATAATGATGATGATAATGATAATGTAGATCATTATTTAAATAACAAAAATAAAAATAAAAATAATAATAGCAATGGTAGTAGTAATAGAAGATCAGTTTCACCAACGCCTAAACCAGGGAAATCGTTATTTTTTAATTCGAAACCAAAATCATTAAAAATGGCAAATTCAAGGCAATCAGTTCCACAAGTTTCAAAAAATAGTCTAAAGAACAATTTATTAGTATCAAGACCTCGGTCTTCTGGTACAGATACCTTAAATCCTTATAAACATAATAATACCGATACCCAAATTGGTGATGAAGATGATGATGTCCCATTAGGACTTTTTCATAATAATTCAACTCCTACTACTAAATAAAAATTATTATTGTTATTATTATTAGTATTTATTTATATATATATAATATATATTTTATATATAACTATTTTTTTTGTATATTTTTTTTGAGATTTTGATTTAATGGAATCAAAGAAACAATTTGTATTTTATATTATTATTTATTTATATGTTGTTTAATAATGTAATTTTATCAGTTTAATTTTCCCTCTTGTATCATTTTTACACTAATTAATTAATAATGTCAATAATAAAAATAATAATTGATTCCAAGTAACATTTGCGTATACAGTATATGTATGAAATATGAACAATAGAAAAAAATGTCCTCTCGTAATTAGTGTTGGATCGGTCTCAAAGACCAGTCTTTTTTCATTACAAAAAAGAATATAAATATACATGTGATGGTAATATGTACCAAAAGATAGCATCCCCCTACTTTGAAAACAATTGAAAATCATTGTTACACGGTTGTAAATACGTAATTACGAAATTAATTACGCGTGACGAAATAATTTCACACATGATAATAAATAAATATATTCTTTGTTTCTCTTATAAAAAACACTTTTGTAGTCGGAAATTAAACAATAGAGTTTAATTGTCCACTCGGTTATCAGAACTCTGAGGTTTGTTAACAATTTTTTTTAGCGTGGGAAACAATTTTATTCATAAGCTTTTTGAATAGCATACGTTACATTATTTCCTTTTTAAGGACCAGTCTTTTCAGTCTCAAGATTTGGGACCGAAGACTGAGAATGCTGATCCAAAGACTGGTCCTTAATCAGTCTTTTTAGGACCGATTTAACCACATATAAATATCTGCAAAAATCCACCAAATCTACAGATAATTTCCAAATTTGATTAGTACGACAAACCAGGAATGTGCGAGTGTAACTTCATACATATATAGTAATTTTTTGCAGATGATTTCTAAATTTGTAGAAATCTGCGTTGGTTACACACCATAACGGCTGATAAAATTTACATTTGAAGTATATACTATGAATATTTGAAAGTATTACTATTGCTATCAGCTATTACGAATGTTACGAATGTTACGAATATTACGGGTATTAGAATAGGAATATTGGTTCTTTTCACCTTTCTTTTATAAATACGTACTATTATGAGTTTTTTTAATAAGTTGTATAGCAGATGAAACAAATTTACAAATATCCTTTGTTTATCCATAATATTAGTTAAATCTTTTGTTAAAAAAACATGCATAATAAAAATAAACTCATCATTCGGATTTAATATAAATAAGGCATTCAAATATATAGAATAGGTTGATTATCAATAATATATTTAAAGAATTGGGAAAACAGAAAAGTTCTCTATACAACAAGATTTTTTACTAACGAGGCCTTTCTTCATCCAATTACATAGATAGTATATAAATCGTAACATAAATTAATTCATTTTATCTATTTCTATTTTATGTCTTTTAGTTTTTCATTCACTAGATCATCAGTAAATTGCCATAATTTTTTTGCCAGTTCTTCATCTTTGCCATTATTGGTTGGTGAAGATTCCACACCAAATGGAATGAAATATTTTCCACGTAAGTTCTTCTCCTCAATTTCAGGACTTGTTGCACAATATAATGAGGTCAATGCTCCATCATTAGGTGTAAGTGATGCTAAACTCAAAAGTTTAACAAATGGGATTGCCAATTTACCCCAATTATCTATAGCACCTCTTGACAGTTCAGTCTTTATGATTCCTAATCAAATAAATTGGAAAAATGAATGAATTCTTTTTTTCATCTTTGTATTTTGATTGAAAAAAATTATTATTACCTGGATGTAAAGAATTGGCATAAACTTGTTTTCCTTCAAGCCTTTTGTTTAATTCAACTGTAAACAAAATATTTGAAAGTTTTGATGTTCCATAACGTACCATTGTTGCTTGAGCATTTGGGTCATTTATTTTATCAAATTCTATTCCATTCTTAGGTGCATATTTATGAGCCATACTATTATTAAATATGAAATAATACAATGGATGAATATAAATATATGGATGTTAATAATTGACTATCTAAATAAATAACCAACCTGCTAACATTAACTATTCTTGATGGAGCTGATGCTTCAATTGTTGGTAAAAGTAATTTTGTAAGATACTTTATTTTGAAAAATTATAAAATAAGCACAATTAGCATATATATTGGTGTGAATCCAATACAAATGACTAGATTGGATTAGGTTAAAACTTACAAAATGCCCAACATGATTGGTTCCAAATTGATCTTGAATTCCATCAACAGTTAAAGAAAACTTACTTTTATCATGAACATTAAATATATATAAATATTAATTAATTAAAATAATAAATATATAAAATATAAATTAACTTACGTTGCCATTATACCAGCATTATTGATCCTATCAAAAAATTTATTTAATTAGTTAAGTGTAATATAACATTATAGTTTATAGATCAATTAAATTATTACTTACAAAATATGTAAAGGTAGCTTTCGAGCCAAAAAAGATTGAGCACATTCTTTAACAGATTTTAAACTTTGTAGATCTAATTGTAAAAGCTCTACGTTTTGATTTCCTGTTTCTTGTTTAATCTTTTCGACAGCTGCTGTGCCTCTTTCAATACTACGACTTAGAACAAATACATGCGCATTTTTCCTTGCTAGCTCTCTACATGTGACATACCCAATACCTGTGTTGCCACCAGTTACCACCACAACCTATAAAACAATGATTATGAGTTGGCGAGTGATTAAAAATATCCAATTTTAATCAATTAATTACTTTGCCAGTTAAATCCGGAATGTCTTCAAATTTAAATTTTTTCATTATTTTTAATTAATATTTTAAAATAAAAAAAACGCTTGTACAATTTTATATATTTTTGGATAAATATGCTATTACTGAAAAATTCATGGTTTCAATTGGCCTTAGTACGAATCAAATTTGTCTTTCTTTTAAGGCACACAATACATTAATTAATATTAAACAATGCATTGCCATTATACAAAAATTACACAGCATTGATCTCATATTGTGCAACAAGCTCCGAGAAGGTGATTGGATGGATATATGTGTAATGTTTCAAGTTCAATAGTTCCCTTTCATACTGAAATGTTCAACAGTTTTTTGTGACACTAAAATATATGATACAATCAGGAATTGTCTTTTTAAATATAAGATATTATGATTCTTTTGACAAATTCTGACGATCATTGTATTATAAAAAATAAAAGCTTTGTTCTACCATACAGTATGAAATAGACAATGTTTGGAGGTTGCAACCTGGGTTATTGTTTTGGATCTTCCCTGAATTCAGAGTTTTGGGTCCCGAGTTGCTGTTTTGTTGGTGGCACACTTACTTACCTACAACCATATACTCATTTAAATAACAAATTTAGTTGATCAAATAAAAATTAAAGAAACAGAAAATGATTAATTTATTGAAACATTTTATTTTACAGCTTTCCTCCTTAACATCAAAGCCCAAATCCAACTTCAGGGTCACCAACCCCACTCTGAATTGCAACTTCCTATGTTTGAAACAAGTTGCAGATTCTCTTAATATTCCTCCAGAGTTGTGACTTGGTCACAGAGTCATCTTTACCCTAGAGGTAGGGTTGTTCTAGGTGACTTTTCAGCTAACATATCAGCAGCCTTCTCTGATCAAGTGCTGCGAGGGAAGATTATCAAAAGTGTCCTTGACAATTGATGCAATCTTGATAAATTCCAGGGCAGAGCAACCCCTCCCTGAAATTTAATTGCATCATTGTATAATTGGGAGAGGCAAGCCATATTAGCCTTGTGAACAGAAGGAACACGTGAGAATGACTGTAATGTCTTCAAGGTGGCATGTGTACTTTAACATCCTATAATCAAACATCACATATCAAATTGTTTCTTTTTCAATGGCGTGTTGCCTTGACATTCTTGTAATTATATATTTAGTAATAATATTATTATAAATAAAATATTTGAAATTTTTGATACTTCATAACATTCTATTTGTGGATGTAAAAAGTCTACGTTTTGATTTCCTGTTTCTCGTTTAATTTTTTCAACAGCTGCTGTCACGCCTTTTTCAATACTACGACTTGGAAGAAACACATGCGGATTTTTTCTTGCCAGCTCTCTACACGTAATATACCCAATACCCGTGTTGTCACCAGTTACCACCACAACCTATAAGACAAATAATGGTAATTAATGGATGAATTAATTGAATAGTAATTAAAAATTCCGATTTGATAATAGTAATTAATTAATTACTTTGCCGGTTAAATATGAAATGTCTTCAAATTTAAATTATTTAGTAAAAACATTTCTATTATAATTTAATATTTTAAAACGAGAAGAAAATTAAAAAACGTTCGCACAATTTTATATAATTTTTTTTCAGACAAGTATTTGCTATTATTGATACTATATAACTACATTACTATCTTTATGCCTATTCCTGTATTTTAATTAATTATAAAATTTATATCTTGATAAATGTTTTCTGCTATATGGTAATAGCCGTGGGAAAAATCCATTGCTGATCCAATCATCTTTAATTTCAAATGATGGTGTATAAAATAAAATCAATTCTTATTCCCAACCATGTAGATATCAACAAAAATATCCGCAGCCGCAATTTTATCTGGTGGCATATTTATCAAATTAGTGGTTGCAGATACTTTTACAATCAAAATTGTTTATTTTTAATTTTATTACAAATACATATTTCATTTTCTATTTTATGTCTTTTAGTTTTTCATTCACTAGATCATCAGTAAATTTCCATAATTTTTTTGCCAGTTCTTCATCTTTGCCATTATCGTTTGGTGGAGATTCTACGCCAAATGGAACAAAAAATTTTCCATGCAAGTTCTTCTCTTCAATCTCGGGACTTGTTGCACAATATAACGAGGTTAATGCTCCATCATCAGGTGTAAGTAATACGAAACTCAAAAGTTTAACAAGTGGAACTACCCATATACCCCAATTATCTATAATACCACTTGACAATTCAGTATTTATGACTCCTAATTAAATAATTAAAAAAATGAACGAATTATTATTTTTTATATTGTTTTTTTGTTTGAAAAAATCATTATTACCTGGATGTAAAGAATTGGCATAAACTTGTTTTCCTTCAAGTCTTTTATTTAATTCAACTGTAAATAAAATATTTGAAAGTTTTGATACTCTATAACGTTCTATTGGTGCTTGAGCGTCTGGATCATTTATTTTATCAAATTCTATTTCACCCTTAGGTGCATGTTTATGAGCCATACTATTATTTAATATGATATTAATATAATGGATAAATATATGGATGTTGATAATTGACTATCTAAATAAATAATCGACCTGCTAACATTAACTATTCTTGATGGAGCTGATGCTTCAATTGTTGGTAAAAGTAATTTTGTAAGATACTTTATTTTGAAAAATTATAAAATAAGCACAATTAGCATATATATTGGTGTGAATGACTAGATTGGATTAGGTTAAAACTTACAAAATGCACAACATGATTGGTCTTGAATTCCATCAACAGTTAAAGAAAACTTACTTTTATCATGAATTAAATATATATAAATATTAATTAATTAAAATAATAAAATATAGTAATAGATTAACTTACGTTGCCATTATACCAGCATTATTGATCCTAATAAAAAATTCATCGTCATTAGTCTAATTAATTAAACCCTATTTGTTGTATATAGTTTATTACTTACAAAATATGTAAAGGTAGCTTTCGAGCCAAAAAAGATTGAGCACATTCTTTAACAGATTTTAAACTTTGTAGATCTAATTGTAAAAACTACGTTTTGATTTCCTGTTTCTTGTTTAATCTTTTCGACAGCTGCTGTACCTCTTTCGATACTACGACTTAGAACAAATACATGAGCATTTTTCCTTGCTAGCTCTCTACATGTGACATACCCAATACCAGTGTTGCCACCAGTTACCACCGCAACCTATAAAACAATGATTATGAATCGACCAGTAATTAAAATATCCAATTTAATCAATTAATTACTTTGCCAGTTAAATCCGGAATGTCTTCAAATTTAAATTTTTTGGTATTAGTAAAAAACATTGCCATATTTTAAACGAGAAGAAAATTAAAAAAACATTTATCAGTTTATATATATACCATTTTCACAATGGTGATCCTATTAATTACAAATTTTCGGATAATTTTCTACTATCACTCACTGTATTTTTAATTTGTAAGAACATCAGGAAATGATGTATCTCAATATTTATCCCAAAGCGCATAAAGTAAATAATAAAATCAATTTTTATTCCCAACCGTGTAGTAATCAACAAAAATATCCCCAACCGCAATTTTATTGGAAGTTTTGCGGAATAGTAAATAATCAAAATTGTTTAAAATTTATTTTAATTTTATTACAAATACATATTTCATTTTCTATTTTATGTCTTTTAGTTTTTCATTCACTAGATCATCAGTAAATTGCCATAATTTTTTTGCCAGTTCTTCGTCTTTGCCATTATCACCTGGCAGAGATTCTACACCAAATGGAATGAAATATTTTCCATGAAAGTTCTTCTCTTCAATCTCAGGACTTGTTGCACAATATAATGTAGTCAATGCCCCATCATCAGGTGTAAGGAGTGCATAATTTACAAGATTAAGAAATGGGACTACCCATCTACCCCAATTATCTATAATACCTCTGAACAATTCAGTATGTATAGATCCTAATTAAATAAATTAAAAAAAAATGAATGAATTATTTTTCAATTTTGTTATTTTGTTTGAAAAAGTTATTATTACCTGGATGTAAAGAATTGGCATAAACTTGTTTTCCTTCAAGCCTTTTATTTAATTCAACTGTAAATAAAATATTTGAAAGCTTTGATACTCCATAGCGTTCTATTGGTGAATGAGCATTTGGATCATTTATTTTATCAAATTCTATTCCATTCTTAGCAAGTTTATGACCTATACTATTATTATTTAATATGAAATTAATATAATGGATAAATATATGGATACTGATAATTGATTATTTAAATAAATAACCAACCTGCTAACATTAACTATTCTTGATGGAGCTGATGCTTCAATTGTTGGTAAAAGTAATTTTGTAAGATACTTTATTTTGAAAAATTATAAAATAAGCACAATTAGCATATATATTATGTGAATCTAATACAAATAGTTAAATCAAAACTCACAAAATGCCCAACATGATTGGTTCCAAATTGATCTTGAATTCCATCAACAGTTAAAGAAAATTTACTTTTATCATGAAAATTAAATACATAAATATTAATTAATTAATTAAAATAATAAAAATAATAAAAATACAAAATATAGATTAACTCACGTTGCCATTATACCAGCATTATTGATCCTAAAAAATTTTTTATTATCATTAGTTAATTAAACTCTGTTTGTATATAGTTTATGGATCAATTTATTTGTTACTTACAAAACATGTAAAGGTAATTTTCGAGCCAAAAAAGATTCAGCGCATTCTTTAACAGATTTTAAACTTTGTAGATCCAATTGTAAAAACTCAACTTTTTGATTTTTTGTTTCTTGTTTAATCTTTTCAACAGCTGCTGTGCCTCTTTCGATACTACGACTTAAAACAAATACATGCGCATTTTTTCTTGCCAGCTCTCTACACGTAACGTACCCAATACCCGTGTTGCCGCCAGTTACCACCACAACCTATAAAACCAATAATGATTAATTAATTAATGAGTTGACGAGTAATTAAAATATCCCAATTTGATAATTAATTACTTTGTTAGTTAAGTCCGGAATGTCTTCAAATTTAAATTTTTTGGTACTAGTAAAAAACATTGCTAATTTAATTTAATGTTTTTAAACGAGAAAAACCTTTATATTTTTACCAGTTTTATATATAAGGAAATATACTGCACACAAGTGGAAGAAAAAATATCCGCAACCGCAATTAATATTAATCAAATTTGACGGTTGCGGATAACGTAATAGTAAGAAATCAACGAAATCAACCCGGTGCAACATTAATCTCTATTTCAGGGTTAATTGTTGATTTTTTTGGATTTTTTTTTAAAATGAAATGATTTAATGCCTTTTTGATAATTTTATCTATAAAAAGGAATTTGCAGTTTCACGTAGTTTGTTGCATTGTGATATATACTCTCTATGATCATGATATTATCATGACGGGAGAGAGGAGAGAAGTCAATATCAACATGGCATGTTGATGTTGAAGAGATGTTGAAAATCAGACTTGATTTTTGGGAAGGAATTTTCTATTTTTTAAGAGATGTTAAATTGCAAATGTTCATTTTTTTGTGTAAAAATAGACTTGCAGATCAATTTATTTTGTAAAACCTTTCTGCTTTCAATGACACCTGATAACCTTCCGTTTTTTCTCTTGCTAGTTTTTTATCTTGTACTTGATTTTCTCTGCCATCTTCTTCCATGTTGAAACTAACATGAATTTAATAATAATTATTATTATTTACAAGAATAGGAAAGAACCAGTATATACGGTATATCCTTTTTTTTTCTCATGAAGACAAAAATGCATTATTGTCTATACCGAGGTAAAATCGTTGTATTTTAAAGAACTATTACCTTTTTGACCAATTAATGAAAGAGATATTAGCAAACAATTGATTTTTTTGATCAATTATCTTAACAAACAATAAACCATTACTTTTTTTGGTTAACAAAACCATTAATTTCTTTGACAAATGAAGAACTCTTACTTTTCCGATTAATTAATGAATGAAAATTAACTGATCCCTTCCTTTCTAAAGCTTGTTCTATTTTATGTTCTTAGTTTTCATTCACTGGATCGTCGGTCAGTTCTACATCTTTGGCATTATTGTTTGATGAAAGGAACAAAATATTTTCCATGTAAGTTCTTCGGGATTTGCTGCACAATACAATGTAATCAATGCCCCCCTATTCATCAGGTGTAAATGATACGAAACCTAAAATGTGACTGTCTACGTATCTATAATGGTTCTTGTCGATTTAGTTTTATGGCTACTAATTAAATAAATTAAAGAAATGAATGGATTATTTTTTTGTATTGTTGTTTTGTTTGAAAAAAATTATTATTGTTGTTATTATTATTACCAGGATGTAAAGAATTGCCATAAACTTGTTTTCCTTCTATTTAATTCAACTGTTAAATAAAATATTTGAAAGTTTTGACTATTCCACCTTTAGGTGCATATTTATGAGCCATATATATTAATATCATATAGAAATGGAAGGCAAAATGTGTCGATCATTTTGAAACAAAAAATACGGCACATGATTTAACATTCAACGCCCTAATGCATTTAATATAAGAACAAATATAATTTATTCAGATATATGACCATTTGTTATTACAATTTGTCATTACAAAATATATATATTACATTGACCTGTTGATAATTATTTATACCCTTTAGCAGAAACAGCCAAGCATTGTAGTTCTCCAAGTTTGATGATATTTTTACTAATTTATTACTTTCCATGATCTATTATATTTTACTATTTCAGGAAGTAATTAATGAGTGCTTTTATATATAGTTGCCAAATTAATAATAAAGTAATACTTTTATGTTTTACAAATCACATAAGCCACTTAAATATTTGACATGTCCAAGCTTTTTTTACAAGATCTTGAGCTTAGGCGAATGAATTAATGAATGAGAGCCAACAAGTGGGTGGGTGGTATTCTCAACCTTCAACCATAAATCATCAATCTGATTTTATCATTGGATGATTGTGAATTAAAAAATTAATAATACATTACAAATATAACTATTTGAATATATCACTATTACAAAAGAACGTTCTTATTAAATTGTTTGCTCATGTAAAGAGTTTGTAGTTGATATTAAGAGCTAGTAATGATTCATGCCAAGGTAGTTCATTTCTATTTATTACTATACATACATACATACATACATACATACATACATACATACATATATATAATATAAAAATGAAATATTATTAGTACAATTGTCTTTTATAAAATTCTAAATTTTTTTTATAAATCGATAACTATTAAGATTAACATGAAGACTGTTCATTTAGTTTTCCTTAATTTAACAAAAAAATATAGTAGAGGATAAGGAAGAATTCGTAACTTTACTTATAGAATTCGTAACGTATGTTGAACTTCACATTTACCTTTTTAGTAAAACTTTATTAACAAAAGTTATTAAAAGCATACTGTTCAATAGCTTTAATCCTAGAGACTATATATACAAAGTTTCATTTAAGTTTCACAATTTTACAAAAAGTTTTATTTGTTCAAACCTTAAAATTGTGGTCTTGTGGTTAACCTTGATCCTAAGGAAAATATCTCAAAGTCAGCATGGTTACTAAGTTAAAATTAATTTTCGTGATGAATTGCATATATAAATGCTGTCAACTCAAAACCATGATCTTTGTAATTTCTATTGTCAATCTCTTGTTTACTATTTTTTTAAAAAAACTAACAGAAAATTTATTAAGTGGGTATAGCTTCTAAACTAAAATTATTCCTTGTGACAAGTTACATATATATATGGTATCAACTCAAAATTATGATTTTTGACGTTGAACCCCTTTCTATTGCCCATGCTATGTTTGTAAATAATATGATGTGGATACTCATCCAATTATCTATAGGACCTCTTGGCAATTCAGTATGATTCCTGATTAAATAAATTAAAAAAATGAATGAATTGTTTGAAAAAAATTATTATTACCTGGATGTAAAGAATTGGCATAAACTTGTTTTCCTTCAAGCCTTTTATTTAATTCAACTGTAAATAAAATATTTGAAAGTTTTGATATTCTATAATGTACTATTTGGTGCTTGAGCATCTGGATCATTTATTTTATCAAATTCTATTTCACCCTTAGGTGCATGTTTATGAGCCATACTATTATTTAATATGATATTAATATAATGGATAAATATATGGATGTTGATAATTGACTATCTAAATAAATAATCGACCTGCTAACATTAACTATTCTTGATGGAGCTGATGCTTCAATTGTTGGTAAAAGTAATTTTGTAAGACATTTTATTTTGAAAAATTATAAAATAAGCACAATTAGCATATATATTGTGTGAATCTAATATAATAGTTAAACCAAAACTTACAAATGCCCAACATGATTGGTTCTAAATTGATCTTGAATTCCATCAACAATTAAAGAAAATAAATATTAATTAATTAATTAAAATAATAAAAAAAATAATAAAATATAAATTAACTTATGTTGCCATTATACCAGCATTATTGATCCTAACAAAAAATTTATTAATTTAATTAAACTCTGTTTGTATATAGTTTATGGATCAATTTCAAGCCAAAAAAGATTCTGCACATTCTTTAACAGATTTTAAGCTCTGTAGATCCAATTGTAAAAACTCTTTGATTTTTTGTTTCATGTTTAATCTTTTTCAAATAGCTGCTGTGTCTTTTTCTTGGAACGCACAATGACATATTTTAATATTAATGGATAAACGTTTTGCTATATAGCCGTGTGAAAAAACCGCATGCAAATGATTTCCATAAAAAGAAAGATAAGTACTTGGGAAAATATTGTTCAAGCTTATACGAATTTTTTAAATATTCACACAATAACGTCTATATTACCATGTTTTTCCAGATTCCCGAACAAACCATTGACTTGATGTAGCATTAAACACAAAATAATATAATTTTCCACAAACTTCTAATGAAAATTCAATATTGTGTGAATTTGGCCATTTTGTTATACATGTCACCCACTCACCCACTCACTTATCAACTTATCCTCCTCCTGAAAACTCTTAAACATAAGAATAATTGGTTCCAATTGTAAAAGAAAAACCGAATATTATTTTGAGTTTTGCACATAATAATCACAAGTCCATTGTCTATTGGTTGTCTCTTTCCCAATACTCCATAATATGTTTTATTTTTTAGATTCTTTTTACAATAGTAATACCATTTTTAAATCAATTATTTTATATAATAATAACTAGTTGTATCCGTACATAAACAAACTATAAACAAGAAATTTGGATATTGAATGTTACAAGGTTTTTATTGTGAGATTACCCTCTTTTTCTATAAAAGTATGCCCCAAAAGCAACAAAGCTGTGCACGTGTCTAACTAAAAAATAAGCCTCCCAAAAATGAGTATGGTCTAATGTATCTTGCTGTTTTAATAAACAATCTTGAATGATGATGATTGTTATTTGTCGAAGGAGAATAAATTATTTTTGTTACGATGATGATCACCGCCCATCAGTTCAAAGCTATTTATTTCTTTCCAAATTTGTATTTTCCTTAAATCCACAATCGTTGTCTATCCATCAGCTCTAACTGTAATAGTAATAGGCCACTTACTACATGTGAATAATGTAAATCTTTTCGCTAACACTTGTATATTAAAAAAAAAATGAGGTTATATTTATTTATTTTTTTGAAAACCCCTCGATATCCTTAATAATCAAGATGAATTTGTTAATAATAACAAAAAATTTTACATTTTCTACATATATAATAATGTTAATTAGCCTACTGATAATATTTATATGCTTGTCATCGTTTAGTTCACCATCAAAAATTTCAATAATACGTAAAATTATATTAATATCGGTGATTTCATCAATTTATTTGTTACCTTTAATTGTTGGATCAAATTTTTCATGTAAAAACCATCTGTCAATTCCTGTTATAATAGCATCTTTAACATTCAAAATGTTGTTATGGTTGAAAAAATCAACAGCAACTACAATAAAAAAGCACGAAGAAATAGAAAAAGATTTCAAACCTTTCATATGGACATTATTTCACTGGAGAAAAACCGATAACTTTAGTACCACTAATTACGATAATTTGAGTTGCATTAATGATAAAATCATCAACTCTACCAACTTTAGTGACTCGATTAAAAAAAAGGAACAAATAAATCATAAACCATATTTATTGTCAAGATTATTTAGTCTTCTAGAAACGTTTCTAATTCGAGAGGTCTGCTTAATATTCTTGGAATCATTCACCGTCTCAATACCTGATAGACCATACATTCTGAGAATAATGGACTATATAATTGCATCATTTAAATTGGCATCGACATCACCACCACCACAACTGCTCCTTATGGATCAAACATTAGATCACATATCGTTATCAGCATCTGCACCATTTGTTACTTCATCAACAATACTATTATATTGTTACTGCTATAGTATATTTCTATATATTAATATGAATTCTATTTACGAACAACTTCTCTTAATATCAGCAGGCTCATTATGGATCTTGGAAAATATTTCTTTGCCAATCACAAATAAATTGTTGTTGTTATTATTAAATGCTACTACCAATAATAATAACATTGAAAAAAATTGCAAATATTCTTTTTTTCTAAATTCCTTTCAACGGTTTCTATTAAAATCAACAATAATAATGGCAAGGATTAGGAATTGGTTGAGGAGGACATTATTTGAATCAGAGCCATTATTTAATAAACCATGGTTATCATCAAACCCAAAAGATTTATGGAGTAAAAGGTATGTATACATACACATAAATACACATACACAACATATACATACATATAACTTCTAACTTTCTAAACCTTTTTAAATTATTAATAATATCTATTTGACATTGACTTTAGGTGGCATCAGATATTTAATGAAAGTTTTAAAGAATTAGGCTATTATCCAATCAAAAATCTTTTAGTATCACTATTTCCAAATTATTGCAAAGAGAAGAATATGGTTGTTGGAAATGTATTAGGATTATTTGCAAGTTTTTTATGTAGTGGGATATTTCATGAATATATATTTTATTCGTTATTTGGTACTTCAAAAGGTGAACATTTGACATTTTTTTTGTTTCATGGATTGTTGATGGTAATGTGGAAATTTGCTCATACTGTTATTCAAAATATAGAGGAAAAAATTTATTATCAGAAAAAATCTATTATCATAAACTTCATCACCAATAATAAAAAATCTATGGAATTTATAATTTGGAATTCAATTTTAATTTTTACAATTCCTTGGTTTATAGAGCCTTACATTCGTAAAAAACATTATTATTGTTTTCATCATTTATCTTGCAACAATAAATAATTTTTTTTTTGGATTTGACATATATTTTCAGCTGAAATTAACATAAAAAAGTTCAAATAGTTCAAATTGTGGATTTTTTTATTTTGTAAATAATATTAGCAAAAAAAAACTTTAGCTGCAAATACAGAAAATTTATTTGATTATCTACGATTGTTATAAGATGGGTTATAAATTCCTAGTTCTAACATAGTTTCAAAGTTAAGTAAACCAGAACCCGTTTTCATTTTATTGTCATCAATTTGCATTTCTTGATTAAAAATTAAAATTATTAATGAGATATATGAGAAATTCCTTATTATTATAATTATTATAATTACATTACCATATGGCTCTTCCAAGTTATTTAATTTGTTCATCATTGTTTTTTGATCTAAATTAAATATATTTTGATTTATTATTATGAATGACCATAACAAAATCATGTGATTTAAGAAAAAAAATAATAAATACTTTCGAAATAATTATAAACAGATGGTTGAGATTGTGGTGGTGGCACTGATGTTCTATAATCTTTTTGATTGATATTTTGATTGAATGAAGGTGGTTGTTGCTGTGGTGGAGTTACCGAGTCATAAGGATGTGATGAATTTGAAGGGAAGTTAGTAGCTGGAGAATGCGTTGATTGAGATTGTTGTTGAACTGATGAATATTGTCCTTGTTGCTGTTGATAATTATGATGATATCCTTGTTGAAAATTATTGTGATGATGTTGCCGTTGTTGTTGTCCTTCTAGTTTCCGTATTAGCATTTGTTCTTGTACTTGATCCCTTTCTTGTTCTGCCATTTTTAATCTATCTTCTTCTGATTGAAATGAATTACTAGTCTTACTAGTGTTATTGATAATATTGGTATCAGTAGTTGGAGTGGTTGATCCATCCATATTTTATTTATTATAAAAATTCAAAAAAATTATATGGAATTATATTTTTTCTAGTTTAATTAATGTAATAATTACGTAATGATGTCAATCATATATTATTATATCATAAAATTTAAACCTCGAACTTATTTTTTTCAAAAAATTTTATCATCTTTGTTATTCTTTATTACTTTGTAAGCTTGATCATGGCATTGATGATGATAGTGGTATACATGAAAAGAAATTACAAATGATAATATGTAAGTAACGGTTATGAAGAAATTTAGCATCATACATATCAGTCACAGGATATTTCACACCGACCTATAGTAAAATTCGAATTTACATAGTAAAATTTTATAATCGAATGTCTTCACACCCTCGTTTGATACCCTTGTTGTGTAGCAACCACCACCAAATTTGAGATATAATTTCTTTATCAAATTTATCTGCTTTAAGAAAATTTTTAAGGCAGGTCGTTAATAAAACCGAAAATAATCTGACCCTCAAAGTCAAATTTTGCCTTTATATTCATATGCGTAAAACTTTGTTTGACGTGTCCAATTGCAAGTATGAGCAGAAATAAATGTCCAAATATTACATTATTACGAATATTTACAGATTTTTGATCAATTAGGTATGTCTTTTATAATAAAATCATTTATTTTAAAAGTAAATATAATAGATTTTAAAATTTTTCTTTACCTATATACATAATAATGATTAGAATAATAAACAAGCAACGATGATGATTAAATTAAAAGGTGTTTTATCTCTCTGACTTTATTCATTTAATTATTTATCATAGTGATGTTATTAAATTTAAGTTAAAATAAAAGAAAAATTTATATAAATAATAAACAAGCAACAATAATGATAAATTAAAAGGTGTTTTATCTCTGACTTATTCATTTAATTATTTATCATAGTGATGTTATTAAATATAAGTTAAAATAAAAGAGAAATTATATACATAAATAAATAATAAACATAACTATTGAATGATTGATAAAACGTTTGTTAGTATATTTTGTTCATAGACCTTGTCCTTAATGCTTACTTCGATCACTCCTATACAAAATATTAAATAATTAATAAAACGTTTGTTAGAATATTTTGTTCATAGATCCCCCCTATAAAAATAACATACGGAAAAACAGTCCATGAACCGTATTGTTTTACAGAATAGGTACGGAAAAATGTACGGAATCTTCCTGTTAAATGTACGGAATTTGTGCGGGATAGATACGGAGTAGGTGCGGAATGCATACGAAACACGCACGGGATACACA
>CAUDNR010000133.1:0-10715 GCA_958430865.1 Entrophospora sp. SA101 | reverse complement strand
TATTCGGTTTTTCTTTTACAATTGGAACCAATTATTCTTATGTTTAAGAGTTTTCAGGAGGAGGATAAGTTGATAAGTGAGTGGGTGAGTGGGTGACATGTATAACAAAATGGCCAAATTCACACAATATTGAATTTTCATTAGAAGTTTGTGGAAAATTATATTATTTTGTGTTTAATGCTACATCAAGTCAATGGTTTGTTCGGGAATCTGGAAAAACATGGTAATATAGACGTTATTGTGTGAATATTTAAAAAATTCGTATAAGCTTGAACAATATTTTCCCAAGTACTTATCTTTCTTTTTATGGAAATCATTTGCATGCGGTTTTTTCACACGGCTATATAGCAAAACGTTTATCCATTAATATTAAAATATGTCATTGTGCGTTCCAAGAAAAAGACACAGCAGCTATTTGAAAAAGATTAAACATGAA
This sequence comes from Entrophospora sp. SA101, assembly GCA_958430865.1. Classification (NCBI taxonomy): domain Eukaryota; kingdom Fungi; phylum Glomeromycota; class Glomeromycetes; order Entrophosporales; family Entrophosporaceae; genus Entrophospora; species Entrophospora sp. SA101. Next base: position 10,279 of record CAUDNR010000133.1, on the reverse strand, counting down.
ACAAAAAATCAAAGAGTTTTTACAATTGGATCTACAGAGCTTAAAATCTGTTAAAGAATGTGCAGAATCTTTTTTGGCTTGAAATTGATCCATAAACTATATACAAACAGAGTTTAATTAAATTAATAAATTTTTTGTTAGGATCAATAATGCTGGTATAATGGCAACATAAGTTAATTTATATTTTATTATTTTTTTTATTATTTTAATTAATTAATTAATATTTATTTTCTTTAATTGTTGATGGAATTCAAGATCAATTTAGAACCAATCATGTTGGGCATTTGTAAGTTTTGGTTTAACTATTATATTAGATTCACACAATATATATGCTAATTGTGCTTATTTTATAATTTTTCAAAATAAAATGTCTTACAAAATTACTTTTACCAACAATTGAAGCATCAGCTCCATCAAGAATAGTTAATGTTAGCAGGTCGATTATTTATTTAGATAGTCAATTATCAACATCCATATATTTATCCATTATATTAATATCATATTAAATAATAGTATGGCTCATAAACATGCACCTAAGGGTGAAATAGAATTTGATAAAATAAATGATCCAGATGCTCAAGCACCAAATAGTACATTATAGAATATCAAAACTTTCAAATATTTTATTTACAGTTGAATTAAATAAAAGGCTTGAAGGAAAACAAGTTTATGCCAATTCTTTACATCCAGGTAATAATAATTTTTTTCAAACAATTCATTCATTTTTTTAATTTATTTAATCAGGAATCATACTGAATTGCCAAGAGGTCCTATAGATAATTGGATGAGTATCCACATCATATTATTTACAAACATAGCATGGGCAATAGAAAGGGGTTCAACGTCAAAAATCATAATTTTGAGTTGATACCATATATATATGTAACTTGTCACAAGGAATAATTTTAGTTTAGAAGCTATACCCACTTAATAAATTTTCTGTTAGTTTTTTTAAAAAAATAGTAAACAAGAGATTGACAATAGAAATTACAAAGATCATGGTTTTGAGTTGACAGCATTTATATATGCAATTCATCACGAAAATTAATTTTAACTTAGTAACCATGCTGACTTTGAGATATTTTCCTTAGGATCAAGGTTAACCACAAGACCACAATTTTAAGGTTTGAACAAATAAAACTTTTTGTAAAATTGCGAAACTTAAATGAAACTTTGTATATATACTCTCTAGGATTAAAGCTATTGAACAGTATGCTTTTAATAACTTTTGTTAATAAAGTTTTACTAAAAAGGTAAATGTGAAGTTCAACATACGTTACGAATTCTATAAGTAAAGTTACGAATTCTTCCTTATCCTCTACTATATTTTTTTGTTAAATTAAGGAAAACTAAATGAACAGTCTTCATGTTAATCTTAATAGTTATCGATTTATAAAAAAAATTTAGAATTTTATAAAAGACAATTGTACTAATAATATTTCATTTTTATATTATATATATGTATGTATGTATGTATGTATGTATGTATGTATGTATGTATAGTAATAAATAGAAACGAGACTACCTTGGCATGAATCATTACTAGCTTTTAACACCAATTACAAATTCTTTACATGAGAAAACAATTTAATAAGAAACGTTTTTTTGGAATGGTGATACATTCAAGTAGTTATTCTCCATTATTTTACATTTTGTAATGTATTATTAATTTTTTAATTCACAATTTATCCAACAATAAAATTAGATCGGTAATTTATGGTTGAAGGTTGAGAATGCCAGGTTTTGCTATAGTGGTCAGATTTAGATGACTCGAGCTGTACAAGCTGTACAATTAACAGTTTCATTTATTTGTTAATTTTTCACAATATTATCAAATATATTGCATAACCATGGCGAACATTGTAATAGACATACATAACAGTGGGGAGCAAAAGTATATTTCATGCACAAGGAAAGAATTATTTAGTAATAAAAAGCTAAGTCAGGTTTATTTGTTTTATTTAACTAAGATATATAATTAAAAATATAAAAAATTACCAGTACAATTGCATGAGATTCAAGACTACATCAATTGCACAATTACATTAATAAAGCTATTATTTGTAATCTTATTGATGGAGATAGATTTGTACATGATTTAAAATTCTTTGTACTATAATCACATCTTTCTTTCTTCATTTATATAATCCATTGATCCTTTTTGTAGGTAGCATTTTACAAATTGAGTTATTTCTTCCTTCATCTGTTTCCCTCAACATATCAATTTGTAGCCTAGGCTCCAAAAATAAAAATAAAAATAAAATTTATATAATATTTTATGAGTTGACCACACCCATATTTACCTTCTTATACATAATAATTTCACCTATAAAAGTTTCACCATCTGCATTCTAATTGTTTGTCAATAAAAAAAGAAAGAAATTCTTTATATAAAAAAAACTCTTTATCCTCTGTTTAATTCTTAATGATTTTGTCTATAAGTTTCACTATATGCATAATAACTCTTTGTCAATTAAAAAGAAAGAATTAATAGATATTCATTTTAATTCTTTATTATGTTACTAAATATCGAAAAAGGCATATGTAGTAATAATGATAATAATAATTTTGTGCCAGGGTAACCAAAGAATAGATAATAATCATCAATGGCTTTGGTCTGTGCATTTTCTTCCCATGCAATTGCTCTGATGTTTCTTTTCTTATATTCTTACATATAAATTATAATGTATTTTTCTATATCTTAGTTAAATCAAAATAAATACAATATGACTTATCTTTTTATAGCCATTTAATTCATATCTGCTATAATGATTATGATGACTACGTGACACATTTGATGTATTATTATTTGAAATATTATAAAATAAATTGCATCATCCAAATAATAAAACCAATTCTAAGAGAAAATAAAATTATTTTCCCATTCCATATCATCACTAATATAATAAAGTTCCAAAAATATTCCAAAACATAATAAATGAATCTAGCATACAGAGCAAAACTTCACATGAGCTAGCATTCAAGGAGCTTTGATATCGAGCTTAGATGTCAGACTTAACAAATTATCATTTCAAACACCTTTTTTGTTATCCTCGTAACAGGGACAATGAACTCTGGAATTATTAAAAAAAAATTTTAATAATCATTTATGTAAAATTCGATTAGCTAATTTAAACGTCTCTTTGAATAGAATTTAAAAGGGTTGACTCTTTTGTGCCAAAATGGTCTGAAAGAAATCTCTCTATGTTCGATATTAATAAATTAAATAATATTTTTTCGAAATCGAAATACTATGCATATGCGAATGAATAACTAAAAGGTTCTCACGTTGCGTTTTCATTTATAAACTAAGAAAGTTTCTTCTGTTGGTTTTGAGGTAAGCAATGCCTGTAGCATCGAAATTTTTTTGAACTAACTTGATATTAATGTGACAGCGGAATATGCTAGTCTCGGAAAAATCAAGTGGAAAACAACTTTTTTAGAAACTTCCAAGTAAGTGTAATCGAGTGAAACTGTGCTTTCAGAATCATATGACCTCAGTATTCCGAATAAGGTTGATTTGGATATTCCATTTACGACTATTGCATAAAGCTTACGTACGAACTGATTCGAATCGAACCATCAACGATTAGTACGATTCGTACCATCAGCGACTCGAATGATTCGTACCATTAGAACGATTTGAACCAATAATTTGATTCGAACCAATTATATAAATTTAAATTTAAATTTAAATACATTTTTTTATTTTAAATTCATAATAAAAATATAACTTGAAACTATTATGCGAAAGGTTATATGTGGTCATTATGTTTTAACCATTTTCTCTTTTCGATTATTGGAACAAACTTTACACACCATAGTGATCTTTAGCTTTCCACGTTTTAGTTGATTGCAAGTTTTCTTCGCATCTTTTTTTTGTAACTGGTTTAAAACTAATTAAAACAGATGAAGATTGTGATACTGTCATTATAGTTTTCAGATGTGGTAGTTGAATTTGAATCCAATTGTATAGAAGGTCTGGGAAGTGAAAGAATTCTAATTCCGAATATTCGAATCGAAGAATTTGTCGATCGCATAATAATAAAAAGGAAAATGGTTGTGGTAGAAACGATGCTGACCTTTACTAAAACATTCCAGTTACAATGATTATTAGTTGTAAATGTCTTGGTAAGATTGCTGCTGAAGTTAATGTTACAAGGTGCAACAAAGGACGAAATGGAAAAATATATTGTTATTATTATTATTTTTATATATTAATATTATTTATATTATAAATAAATTGAATAATATCAAACTACAATGTAAACTGAAGTTGAATTTTGTTCAACAGCTAAACTTGGTTTCTCTAATCGGTTTGTCATTTCGAATTTTTACTGTCGTCATTAATATAGGTCAATCTTTTTAATACAGTAGATTTTATGATGTATGAAAAATTGGTCATTTTAAGTGCTTATAACTTAAATTTATTGGGTTTTGAAACGCTTTCTCTTTAACTTCAACAATTACTTATAAGCATATCATAACTTAATTAACAATATTGTTATAAATTTATAATTAATTGATTTTTATCTTTCTATTGTTAAAATCTTGAGAGATGGCACATGTCTTTAAATAAAAGTGCCAAGTATACACATACAAATATTAAGAAAATTCTAATTCAATACAACCAATCCAAAAAAAAAAAATAATTTACAACTCTTCGTAAGCACTATAATAAGTACAAGTTTTTTTATGATAATGATTTCCATAATTAAGAATACTCTCATAATCCGCAAAACATCTAATAATAAATTATTATTGGTTAATATTAATTTAATGGTCAAATCATAAATCATTAATCAAATTACAAATTATTATTTTGTAAATTATACTTACAACCAACAAAATTCATATTTGCATTCAGGAACTTTGCATGTCATATGATCACATCCCTCATTCTTTGAAATTCTTACTCCACATTTGGGACAAGGTTTGGTATGCTTTGCTAAATATTTTTGAGTAGCCTTATTTTTATTTTTGTCGATTTTATCATATTGTTGGCAAGTTAATCCTTCATGCCATAATGAATCATGCGTGAAGCAACTTTTAGTTCCACAATCTCTGCATGTCAATATTGGCTCAGATTCACTTCCTATATGAGATTGAGCTGATTTGCATTTAGGATTTTTACACCATCTAATATCTGGCATCTGTTGGAGTGCTTTACGTAATGCTAATTCGTCATATCTAATAAAATTAAAATTTTTAAATTTTTTTTTTGTTTTTGCTTTTGAAAAATCAAAATAAATCATTTTGTTTTTTTCTTACCTTTGATATAAATTATCATTAACAAGATTTTTTATTTCATAATTATCTAAAATTACATCACATCCTATAAAAGGACACTTGATATTTATATCACCTTTATCATTTAAATTACCTTCAATGTATTTATTAACACATTCATCACATATGTTTGCATTATGATTACAATTATTTGAAATTATCACAAATGATTTAGGAGGTCGTTCTTCAACACAAATTATACATTCTTTTTTCTTTAGGTTGCCTTTTAAAGTTGGAATTCTACCGCTATCACTCAAATCTTGTAATTCCATTTCATATTTATGCATTTGTGAAGTATTATTTGGTTGGATCCTGAGGCATTTATTCTGATCAACTAAAACGTCTTCATATTGAATTTGTAGACGAAAAACTTCTTCACGAATTTCCCAAGCACGAGATTTCTTTGGTTTCATTACTAATGCATCATCCAAATCACAAAGTGCAAGTGCAAATTCATCAATATTTAGATAAGCGAATGCTCTATCACACTTCAATGAATAACTATTAGGAATTTGGGTCAATATTTCTGAGTATAATCTAATAGCAGACTGGTATTGACTATTTTGTAAACTTAAAGTTGCTTCCTGATACTTTGGATGTTGTTTTTTAGATTTTTTGAATGTATTTGAAAATCTTTTGCTTGTTGTTATTGGGGCTGGAATGGATGGTCTTCTGTCTTTATTTGTTGCATTATTATTATTATTATCGTTTTTTTTGTACTTAGTTTTGTCATTTATATTAGATATACATGTATCATTATTATTATAATCACCTATATGATTTTTGTGATATGAGGGCATATGAAAAGAAGAGGAGCTGACACGTTTTGCGTCAACTGTAATATTTGAGTTATTTGTATGGTTTATATGTGCATTGTTGTTGTTGTTGTTGTTGTTGTTGTTAACATTATAATAATTATTTTTCATTGGTTTATTATAATTATCAATAATTGGACTCATTTTGTTATTTGTATCAAAATAAGGTTTACTATTATATCCTCCTAGTAATTGTTGTTGATGTTGTAATATTGGATTGTAAATATTATTATTATTGGTTCCAGATAGTTGTGAATTATCTATTTGATTGTTAGTATGAGATAGGTGGTATAAGTTTTGAGATTGATTTTCATAATATTCAGATGAATTATAAGATTTAATATTATTATTAGATATAATTGTGGCAGCAGTATCTTCACCATCATTATTAGTGATGTTAAGTTCATTTAATTGATCGACTACTTCATTATTTGGTTCATCCCGAATTTTTTGATTGTCGGGCGAACCTGAAACTCCGTTTTGTTGCTGTTGATGATGATATTGAAATTCTTGATTATTAACAGATATAGACGATGATGATGATGCTTTTTGAGAGTGATATTGATAATTAAAATTATTGACATAATTCGCATTTATATCATTATTTTGTTGAGTGTAATTATCATTTGAAAAACTTTGATAAACTGCTGTACTATTATTGTCATTATCGTTATTCTGTCGTATATTATAATTATAGATAGATTTAGGTGTACTGTTAGAAGATGGTGAATGGAATTTTGAACCAGGAACGTCATTGTCTCTAAATAATATATAGGGAACAAAAGTTCTTATTCTCGGCCTAATAGATAACTCATTAGTTAGTAAAATATCACCATCATCATTATTATTACTATGATTGCTTTCGTTGGTGTGGCCAACTGTATTAGAATTTGAGAAAGTGTCTAAATTTGTAAAAAATTCTTTAGAATGATTTTGTAGATCCTCTGTACAGACAGATTTATTGTTATTTAATAAACCACTGCTTGTATTTTGTGATGATTGTTGTGATTGTGGTGATTGTATTGGCTGTATTTGTTGTGATGTTTGTTGTAGTTGTTTATCATATGATTTATCAAAAGTAATATCTGAACTATGAGAGTATTGAACTCTATGACTATGTACTTTAGAAGAAGCAGATCGAGAAATTCTATAGTTCATATTATTGTTTTTGTTTTTGTCACCTTTGTAATTGTTAAAATATTTGGGACTAGATTTTCCTAAATTTTGTGATGAGTTATCATGATTAATAATATTGTTAAAAGATGAATCGTTATCATCATTATTGGAATAATTAATTATTGGAAGATCTTCTATTACACGCCTTTCGTGGTCAGAGGTTGGGGAAGTGATAAATGATGTTGGAACAGAAGTATTTAAATAAGAATGTAAAGAACGTTGAGGCTTTTTTTTATGCTGATCATGGTGTGCTGGTTTAATAAATTCATATGAACTTTTTTTTTTATGTTGATTTCTTTTTTTTTTTTGTTGTTGATTACTATTAACATAAGATTTATTAAAGGTAATATCTGAGCCATGAGAATGTTGAACTCTATGATTAGAAACTTTAGAATAAGCAGAAGAAGTAATAACAACAGATTGAGAAATTTCATAATTCATGTTATCGTTGTTGCTGTTAAAATACTTGGAATTAGATTTTCCTAAATTTTGTGAGGAGTTATCATGATTGAATGCATCATTATTATAAATAATATTGTTAAAAGATGAATCGTTAATTATTGGAAGATCTTCGATTACACGCCTTTCGTGGTCAGAGGTTGGGGAAGTGATAAATGATGTTGGAACAGAATTATTTAAAGAAGAATGTAAAGAACGTTGAGGCTTTCTTTTCTGTTGATCATAATGTGCTGGTTTAATAAATTCATACAAGTTTTTTTTTTTATATTGAATTTGATCTTTTCTTTGTTGTTGGTTATTTAGATCGTTATTATAATGATTGCCACTCTCATTGCTTTTACTTTGCTATAATAATAATAGTAATAATAATAATTAAGAATTAACAATATTGCACATGATCATTTGTACAGTACCGAATTTCTATTAAATATTCATATAAACATTTACCGAACATTGTTCCATTTTCTCTTTATTTATAATTTTTTTTTGCTTTTAGCATAGATAAATGCGCGTTTTTTTAAAAAAAATGTAACAGTAAATAGAAAATAGTAATAGTAATACTAGTAATGATATGAGAGCATGATGGAAAGTTCGATTTATCACGTTTACAGTGCGGATCACCTATTACTATGGTTGGCTCGGTCTAAAGACCTCCTATTGCTGCGCCACGTGGACAAATTTCAAAAATAGCGATTTCGTGATTCGTTCAAAAATGCAATAAAATTTTTTAAAAAAAGGGTTTCACGTGATTTTGGTTAAAAAATTATTTTCCTTACTGCCAAATTTAGATATGATGGTCGAGTATTAGTCTAAATTTAGTAAGAATGATCAAAAAATAGTCTAAATTTAGCAATGATCTTAGTGGACAAATTCCTCGCGAGCATAGTAAAGTACATGTTTTAAAAAAGAATAGAACTCTACAACAAAGAATTTTTTTGAGAATATCTCGTTATTACATTAAAACTAAATACCTATTCTATCAACTAATAATGCTATTTTTTTAAAATGTAGGACAGAAAATGACTTCTATACTTTTAAAATTTGCTCAAAATTTAGGTCATTAGACCGAGCCAACTATATCATATTTTATTTTCAAAAAAGAGAAAGTTTTTGATGATTGATCATTTTGACGAATTGTATCAACACAAAAAAAAATTTGTTCACCACAATGTTTTATATTTCAATTTTGCTCTCATTCTTCCCCAAAATTCAGTTTACCAAAAATTCAAAAACAAACCTTTGCAATATGCAATCTGTAGTTTGCAAAATTCAAAAATTGCAATATGTAAATAATAAAATAGCAAATTGCAATTTGCATATTGCATAGTTTATAAAAATGGACTGTAGAAGATTTCCTTTTTTGAAAAACTGTAGGTTAGCGCATTTGACAAAAATAAATAAGATTTACAAGACTAATAAATAGTTGTCAAGATTTTTGAAATATTTATATCAGACAAAAATGTTCTATTCCAAAATTAGAATTTTTTTCATGCCTTTATAATAATTGTTAATTATACTGTCAATTAAGGATGCAGGTATAAACATATTTCTTTGTTATATTAACGGTTAATACAAATAATAGGGTATACAACTTTGCATTTGGTATTCAATTAAAAAAAGAGAACAATCTGGAGAAGTTGCTATGCAAACATAAATCAGATTATTATCAGAAAAAATGCAACATATTATGTATGGGGTTGTGATTAAACAATGTTATGTGACTGTTAATCATGTCCCTTAATGTTTACTTTGGTAATTCCTATACAAACTATTGAATAATTGATAAAACATTTGTTAGCATGTTTTGTTCATAAATCTTGTCCTTGACATTTACTTTGATCACTTCTATATAAACTATTGAATAATTGATAAAATGTTTGTTATTAAAGAAACAAAAGAGGTTAGACCAAAGGTAAATTTGGAATATAACCAAAGGGTTTGTGCAAAATCTGCTCCAACTTCAAAGTTCATCTCAGACCAACAAGTGCAGTATCGATACTGCTTTCTGGGAAAAGGATTATATTTACAGAATAGTGACTATGGCAGAAGTGTGGTATTTTTTGAAATATAGCAATAGGGGAATTTTTTGCACAAGGATCTGCTTAAGGTTGAGTTTAATGAATCCATATTAGAAGATTTAAATGAGGAACTTAGTTTACACAACCATGTAAAAAGGGTTCTGGAGGTGATTGTGGATTTATTAATAGATAAATTAGGAATGGTCAAACCACTGATTAAAAAGGTATATTACATCCTGAAAAAAATTCTTTCATGAAATTGTAACAGCTATATGACTTAACTAATGATTCTTTGCATTATTTCCCTTTGCATTTTTAATTTATTTTTCAGTTTATTCACATGTTTAACTGGCTCTTTGAATATTTTGAATATTTCTCAGCAAATGAACAATAATAATAAAGATCAAGATAAAAACATACAGAGGGTGATCACGGGTTTCCGAACGATTAAAAAACCGTTTACATTTATTTATTTATATTAATATTTTTTTTAAAATAAATGAAAATTTACTTGTTCCGAAT
>CAUDNR010000132.1:2883-17049 GCA_958430865.1 Entrophospora sp. SA101 | reverse complement strand
AGGTTTAATAATATTCAATTTAATATTAATATTAATATCGTATTAATATTATGTTATATGTAAATTATTAGTAACTGAAGGGTTATATTTATTTGAACATGGTGTTCCACCATATGATGGAGGAGTTTTTCACCAAGTAACTTATTATGTGTATATATACATATTTATAAAATATTATTATATACTAATATTTTTACATTTTTATTTAGGCACCACTTTTCCTAGCATTTTTTCATCTACTAAATTATTTACCAAAGATTTTCATAATATTGACATATATAACGACTGATCTTTTGTTGGCTTACTTGTTAACAAAAATCACACATATAAAACAATGCTTGTACAAAGATTTCCCACGTATTGAAATAGAAATAGAAAGTAATCAACCAAAAGAAATTGACCCCTGGATAGTTGCTGGATTGTATCCTTCTATTTAATATTTATTAATCAGTGCGAGGAAAATATTTTAGAAAGAGATATTTAAAAGATTTTAGATTAATCTAATAATCAGAGAAAAGAATAGAATATTTTATTTTTAATTATTATTATTTAGTGATCGGTAACCAAATGTAATCACTGACAGAAATAAACAAACTTATTTTTGCAACTTTATATTATAATCATGTGATACAATCAGTTTATCATTTAATAATAAGAATAATATTTGAATTAAAGAAAAAAATTTTTTTTATTTCTGCCAGTAATACGTCGAACCCAACTGATAATTCATTTATCAGGCAGGTATCGGTAGATACCTCTTATACTTCCTATAGTCAATATCCTTTTTTTCACATTGACAATTACACAATAGTCTTAGATCCATATTAATATATATATATAAATATTCATTCATATTAGAGCTTGTACCCAAGTATTAAACGGATAATCAGATACTTATCTGCTTGAAATATATCAATATGGATATCTATTCGTTTATATATTAATATTGTGGTAGAAAAAACGGGTTTCAATCGGGGCTGGAAATAGTACTAGTACTTTAAAAATCCGGATTTTCCTTTTAATATTAAAAATTTAACTTCCAGTAAAAAAAGAGTTGCCGGATTTTTTTCCTTTATTTTTTTTTTTTTTTTTGTACAGATTTCCCATCCACATAAAAAATTTTTATATGTGTATCACTACTTCAGAAGAAAAGTATTAACTTAATTTAAATCTTATTTCACTGCTATTAAATTATTAAATTTAAAATATATACACTTTAAATATGAATTTATGTATATTTGTTTTCCCTTATTCAAAAAAATAAATTATAAATAAATAGATAGAATAAGAAGATTTAGATAATCTGACTACTGAAATTTGGGATGAAGCATTTATAAATGAAACAATTCAAGTCTCAGATAATGATGATACTTCAAAAAATCAAATAAAAAAAGTGAATCAAGTGAAAACTATATTAAAATGTCAAATAAAAAAGTGCATTTTAAAAATCAGGAAAAAGTTTTCATCATGAATGGCTAAATGTTTAAAATATGATGCAGCAATAAAGAGAATGTTTTGCACAATTTGTAAAACACATGGGAAAAAAATCAATTTGCAGGAAAAGGTGACAAATAAATATAATTAATTTTTCATTTTTCAATTATTAATTTGCTGATATTTTAATGTTATTATTTAGGAACAAAGAATGTTTCAAAATCTACTGCTCTAGCAACTCATGCACTTTCAAACCAACATAATGGTTCTTTGCTTCTAGAAAAGGCAAGAATAACCACTAATAATGGTAACAATCATATAATTAATATAATGAAAATGATTTACTGGATGGCAAAAGAAAATATTCCAATTTCCAAACTCCAAGTCTTATTCATATCTTAAAACTTATAGAAATAGTGCACTCAATTCCATTTTCTAGTGTAGATTGTGAAAGAGGTTTTAGCAAACAGAATATTATCAAAACAGATTTGTGTAATGCAATGGAAAATGACACATTGCACTTATTAATTATGGTTGGTTTAGAAGGTACTGATTTATTTTGTATGATTTTAATGATGCACTTAGTAAATTTCTTCAAAGTAAAAACAGAAGAATAAAATAAAGAAAATTCTTAAAAAATTTTAGCTCCCAAAAAATTTCCTTTTCTAAATTTTTCTTCCAGAAAATCCTTAGCATTCAAGAAATTCCGTTTTTTTTTTTCAGACCCTATTTCCCAGCCCTGGGTTTCAATCTTCAAATGCAATTATTGGTCCTCAATTTATCACGTGATTGATTTTTTGGGATTGGACAATAGTATTTGATGACGTACAAGTATCCATCATTGGAAGAATGGAAGTTTCCAATCCCAACCTTCCATTGGTACATCACTGCATTTCCGTAACACAATAATTAAAATCTTGCATTGCATTATTTTGGAATGACAATTGAATTTAATTGAGTCGAAAATAACAGAGGTTGACCAAAAGACTACCTTCGCACTATTCATAGTAAATAAATAAATATTTTTTTTTACTCGGTAATGATAATATTATTATTCAATTAGATTGCACGATAATTTACATAACCAAATAAAATCAAAAAAATTCTACAAATGAACGGAACAAAAAAAAAATCAATGTTGTATTAGTATGTGAAAATGAATTCAAATTAGTCAATCAGAATTACATCCACCCCAAAATTTTAATTATAAATTTCAATTTCACATATACATGTAAACTCGATAAGTTGGTCATTTATTTATATTATAAAGTACTTTAAACAATTGATTGCTTTCGTCCGACCTATCGAGTTTACATGTGTACAACAGTAAGTTATTGTATGGCTTGCTTATTATTAATATATAACGTTACACCTCGGCATTCCATTATTAAAAATTCCCTAATGAGAATATCAATGGTGGGTAGTCTATTCTGGGGCCTTGTTTATTGTTATGCATAAATATTAATATACACAAGATAAAATAATACTTCTTTGTCGTACGGCCCTCTTACCAATGTAGCTAGTACAACTTAGAAGTTTATCTCACAAATTTGAAACTCTCTACGGGACATTACTAGGTGCAACGTGCCTTATACGCTCTATTTGCTCCACAATTTTACCATACAAAGTTTCAATGATAAAAAATCAATTAAAGTTGCATATATATGGAAGGAATAACTTTTAGTAAAATGGCGTAATTAATCTGTTACTTTCGATTGTTTAACCAGCAGACAAGTTAAAAAACTTTTGCAAATTCGTTGAGTTTTGCAAAAATAAATAAAGTTTAATAATTAAATATTTTTTTTATTTAATCTTCTTCAACTTTTTTTTTGTTACATAATGATGTATAGATTGAAAAACATGAATGAAATGATGTTTTATACCGATTCAGAAAACATCAAATGCAACCTTACATATTTACCTGTCTTTCACAATGTTTATTTATGTTTTATAATGATCACATTAAATAGGTTATGATCAACAAAACATATATAAATGAATAAAAATAATTATTTTTAGTCATTTTTTCAAAAAAGAATGGATAAAAAGAAAAGATCATCAGCTCAAAAGGCTGCTAAAAAAACGAGCGAAAACATCGATAAAATACTAAAGGCCGAAAAACGAAGATCAATAAAAAACGAAACCAAAATTGCAAGGTTGCTGCTTCTGGGTATGTTTAAATATATTCATAAATAGATATGCATATAAGGAAGGATCATACAAATATATATTCATTTATGGCGTATATTATATAATAAATATATATATATGCATTATATATATTTTATTATAATATCCCACTTGTATAAAATATTTTTAATTCTTTTATAATCGTTTATTATTAAAGGTTCTGCTGAAAGTGGTAAAACAACAGTTTTGAAACAATTAAAAATTATTCATGGAACTGGTTTCGAAAGTGAACGTCAATCATATTGTAGGATAGTTCGCTTGAATGTGCTTACTGCAATGAGATTATTGACAAATGGACTCGAATACTATGGTCACACTTTAGAACCAAAGAATGAGCCACATCTTGAAAATTTTATTAAATTGACTTTAATAAAAGATTCATCAAATTCTGATTCCATAGATGTCCAAGCTAATATCAAAGAGCAGGATTTGGATGAGGATGATAGTGGTTTGGACTTTTTCAATGAATATGCTGAATCTATTAAAGAATTATGGGCTGATGATGCAATTAAAAAATGTTATGACCATGCTGCTGAAATTGGTTTACAAGATTCTGCAAAATAGTAAGTGGGTTTGTTTGTGAGTTTTTTTATAATTTACACTTTGTTCTCATTTATATATTCTTTTAGTTTCCTGGATAATGTTGATAGGATCTCCAAGGAAGATTATTTACCAAGAGACGAAGACATATTGCAAGCAAGAGTTAAAACATTGGGAGTGTCAGAACATAATTTTCAAGTAGAACACTTAACATTCAAAATTTTTGATGTTGGTGGACATCGATCTCAACGACAATTTTGGGCTCCATATTTTGAAGATGTAGATGCAATAATTTTTATGGCAGCAATATCAGCATATGATCAAAAATTAAAAGAAGATGATAGTGTTAATCGTATACGTGATTCCATCACACTGTTTAAAAAAACATGTAATAATGACTTGTTTACAAAGACTGGAATCATTTTATTCCTTAACAAAATTGATATTTTGAAGCAAAAACTTGCAATATCACAAGTCAAAAAACATTTTCCTGGTTACAAAGGTAAGTGATATATCTTTGTGCTGTACTATTTGGCAAATTAATCAATGGAGACAATTATAAATATTTATATATTATTTAGGTGATAACAAGTATGATAGTGTTTCTGCATATTTTAAAAAACTATTTTTGGAATGTAAGAAAAATGAGAAACAAAATATCTATATTCATTTCACACATGCTACAGTAAGTTATATTTATATTGTTTATAGTCCATGTAATAATTAATAATTGTTTATATTATTACAAATATATTAGGACACAGAACAAATGAGAATAATTGTAGGTTCGATAGATGATCTTATCATGAGAATCAATCTTGAAAAATCAGGTCTTATCAAATAAATATATGTGCCAACAACTATCACTTCTTTTTTTACAAAAGTATTTAATCACCACCTTTACACTAATTTGTAAAAACCTGGATAATATTAATAAAAAGAATTATATCATAATTGTAATTTATATTTTGAAGAGCATATATCCAAATTTCAGTATTTATGTATTTAATAATTTAATTATATTTTTACACTTTTTTTTTTAATATAATAAAAACTTAATTATGCAAAGAAACTCTCCTTTGCCTTTTCTAAATAAATGATTAAAAACTCACATTGTGCTCTCATATATAAATTTTTTTTAAAAAAATTTCAACTGTTAATTAACAGTTTGAGGAAGATCTGTAAATTTTAATAATAAACAGCAGCATTTGGATGAATCCTTGCAGTAATTGTTGAAGGATCAAAATTTATTTATCCATTTTATCAAACACTCTACTAATAGATTTTAATTCATCTTGAATAAGAATAATCTTAAATGAATTATGCTAAAATTCAACAATATTAAGAATTTCAATGTAAAACTTGGGAGTGTTGTTTTAGAATTAAGGTCTTGTACATTCACACATTTTCATTGCAAGACAAATATGTGATGTTGTTGTGTGTGATTTCTCTCTTAAAACTTCTGGTGAAACATATGTCATTTTTGTTTGATGCTGATGTTACCATTATGAATGTCACGGTGAATGATTTTTTGTTCATGAATATCTTTTAAACCTTAATAATTTGACAAAGAATAAAAATTTTGACTTTTCACTTTAAATTTAGTTAAATAATTTTGAAAGATTTCCATTTTCTATTACAAATATATATTCTTTTGTAGTTTGATCTTGTGGTAATCCATAAATTGGAATTTTATTATGAAACTCGTCTAATTTTGAGTAAAAAAATTTAAATAATTTAATTACATTATGGTATTTAAAGACCTGAAAATAAATAGAAAAAAAAATAATTTACCTCATTAAGAAATCCATCATTGAAATCTTTTGTGAATTTTGTAATGCCTCAAAGTAAACATCTGAAAATAAATGATAATTCACCTTGTTAAGAAGTTAATCAGGAATATTTGGTGAATTATGTAATTTTTTTTAGTTCTTTCACCACCATTATTTATAGATTTATCCAAGTAGTTTTGTATATAATTGCAAAACTGCCTACCTTTTTAATACTTGTTAAGTCATTATAAGGAACCAATTGAAGATAATGAGAATTACTACACTCGGTTGCTTTATGTTGTGTGTTTTTAATCAGCCCATCTGGTGTTTCATTGCCATCAGTTAATAGCTTTGGGTCAAATGATTGACATCATGCCAAATGAGTATTATATCTATTGCAATTGGACATTTCTCTTTTTTATATGAATATTCACCATTTTGAAGGCCCCCATCTCCATATAATGCATTATAATGTTATATTCTTTTGTATCTGGATCTTGAATTAATCTATAAATATCAATTATAAGTAATTTACCACATAATTTTTGAACTAAAAAAATATATATTGAATTTCAGTATAATATTTAAAAAATCAGAAATAAATTAAAAAAAAAAAATAATTTACCTATATACCTCTCACTCATTAAGAAACTTATTAGAAACGTTTGGTGAATTATGTAATTTTTTTTAATATACCACAATTATATTTATACAACTTTTATTATTATCATATGCACATTTATCCAAGTAGCTTTGTATATAGTTGCAAGACCACCTTCACCTATCTTTTTGATATTTGTTAAATCATTATAAGGAACCCATTGTAGATAATAATAATTACCATATCCAGTTCTTTAAGTTGTGTACTTTTTTATCAACTCATCTATCATTTATTACCATTAGCCATCCTTCGGTTAATAATTTAGGAATACAAATATCAGATATTATATCTATTGCATTACCATAGATTTTTTTTTCTTTTATGAACACTCAATATCAGCATCTTTAACATTGTTTTGATTTGAATTATTATCCATCTTTAAAATTTTTTATATAATAATAATAAATAAAAACGATTGGTGTCACGCAATTTTATTTGGTTTTAATTAGATATTATTTTTTTAGTAAAGTGTTATGTTTTTCATGTTGAAAATTCAAATTGATCGTGCCTCTCAACCGTTCTTATGGATTTCAATTTCGATTTCTTTTTTTCTAATCTCTCTTGCTATAACTATGCGATTTCAATTGCAAATTACGAATTGCTAAAAGTTTGTTTCTGAGCTGAATTCTTCGGGAAATGTGAGAATGAAATAAAAAATAAAAAGTGAAACATTGAACAAATTTCATTGTGCTAACATCAAAAATTTATTTCTTTACCTGATGTTCGCTTTGTCCGGTTTTGTTGCAAATAGTAATAGGACAAGTGAAATCAAAAATAATGCAAATCACGTGAAATTCCTTCATGTTCAAAACACTTCTTAATATTAATCGATTTATTTTAGATCTCAAGAAAAATTTAAAGTTATCCTAATTTGATTTTCTAGGTAATTTTTAGGTTTTATTACTTAAAGTTATTCTAAAAAACGGCTCGGGTTGAAGATAATCTTTTTTTTGCTAATAAAAGTAAAAAAATTATAAATAGGTAATCCTTATTACTTATTTGAAAAATATAAAATCCAAACCTTTTTATATTAATATATAAAAACCCCAATTCTATACCTGTTATTATTCACCTTAAAAAAAAAATTTCAAACTTCAAACAATCTTGATCAAAACTTTTTGTGGAATGCAGTCAAAGCTCGTTAAGACCATATTCGATAAAGTCATAACTCATTATGTACTACCGTTGTAATAATGTATATTAATATTTATATAAAACCTCATTTGTCTAAAATAAATTTTTAAAATTATTTCCTGAAATAGGAAATATAAAAAATCACTTACTATGAATATGCCTCAAATAACATTAACATATTGACTTCAGCTACCTATTTTAAAATATTTAGGAAGATTTGATTTAATCTTTTTGTTGAATAAATCAGAATTGCATTATGTAAATCACTTTTGAATAGGGATAGGAATAAAGATGGCTCCTCAATTAATTGTGACTAGTTACAACTAATCATGGCATATGAAAATTGAATTGCAGCTAATTGTGGTTTCCATCTTTAATTTTCACAAATTTCAAACATACACATTAAAATCCTATTGTTTTATGTGGTGTTATTTCATTATAACTAAGGTTGCTTGCTTACTGAAACCTCTTAATGACCATCAAAACTCTGCCAATTGCCAATGCTGCCACAAAAACTTTAATACTAAAGATGGGAACTGCAATTAGCCACAATTCAAATTTTCATATGCTGCAACCGCAACCACAATTCAATTTTTATATGCTGCAATTAATTGCAATTAATTGAGGAGCCATCTTTAAATATGATTGTATACTCACAACTTTTAGGAGAAAAAAAAATAACCAGAAGTTGTAAAAGATCACAAGCAAGTATTGTTGGAAATTTATAAAAGTAGAGGTAGATGGATATAATGTACAATGATATTCTTGTTAATGGTGTGATTTATTTCAGATGCGATCATTTTCAGTTGGCTGAAGAAGATTTTGGTGTTCTTGTGATAAGTTTGGATGTTGTTACTTTACAGCCTTGAAATATGTTGGTAACTCTTATGTTTTGTTTTATAGGGTGAGAAAGCTAAAATAATCAATAAAAGAATTATGTGCTGATTCATGCAGAAACTGATCAGTTATTGAAAGTATAAGGTATTCTTGATATTATTTTACAAGAAATCAGAACAGGCATTCTTTTTCAGATTTTAGACATTCAGAAAGTACTCTTATGGCAGTTTGATGGATGTGGCAATGTATAATTTCACAGTGAAACATACATTTTCCACATCATATAATGTGTGAGTAATCACTAGATAAAAATCAATTGTACCTAATTTTTATGTATAAAAACATATCATGTGAATGTGAAATAGAAAATACAACAACATCTATTATTAGCATGAAAGGCCAACCAACCAGTCATCTAGAATGCTATATTTGCAAATACTATGATTTACATATTGAATTTGAGAGTGATATAATTAGGTAACTTACAGAATGTTTATTTTTTTTGATTAATTTCATGTTACTTAAAAATTATTTTATAGAGCTGAGCAAACAGAGTGTTGTTAGTAAGAATTGAAAAATCCACCAAGGCACTGGTTCAAGGGGCATAGACCAGGTGTCATGATATAGGCATTTTTCAAATGAAATCACATATGCTGAAGGTGGAAGTGGGAATTTAATGAAGACAAAATATGAAAAAAATTAGTATGTTTCCATGTTGATGGTATTATGAAATATTTTTTTTTAAAAAAAACAGAATTGCATTAATTGACGATCGTGAATAAACCAGTGAAAATTAGTAGGATCGGCGAGGCAAAAATGGTAAAAAATGGTCAATTGACAATGTTTAACAAATAATAAAGTATGATATTTTTGTATTACAAATCTTGCTCTTTTTATGTATGTGTAAGGTAAATCTCAGAATAATATGTCAAAATATTAAAGGGATTGGAGAGCTCTTCAAAAACTTTTGTATACTTGTCACTGAGATTTCAAGAAGTCAATAAATATAAAAATTCGGAATTTTTTAACTTTCAGCCAACACTATAAAGTATTCTGACCAAAATTATACGTTTTTTTATCAGTTTATCAACAAAAAAAAAATTTATTTTAATGAAACCTATCAAATGAACTTATATGTTGTTATAGTAAAATTAAAAATAACTGAAAAAGAGTTTTAAAGAAGTATTTAACAATTTCTAAGGTTGTTTTCTGTATTTTTTGTATGGGCATGAGAATTAACTTGTGAGGACGGTGAGATTTGAAGAATTTTTTATTTTATTATTATTAATAATAATTGGCGACAAAATTTCATAACAAAATGATCAACATCTCACTGATTCATTCACGGATTGTCAATTTAGTAACTTAATAAGTAATCTTCTTGTGATTCATAGATTTACACGAGAAAATGGACAAGGTTTTATTAAAAAACCTAAGATTCCATTTTTCAATGAGTCAATTGAAGAAATAGAAGAATTCATCCATGCCTTATTAACCTTGCAAGTGAGGGTTTGCTTTACTATGTGTTTTACAAATAATAACCTAACCAAGGCTAGTTCTAGATATAACTAAGTTAGTTTTTGACTTTTTATTTGAATTTCGCATAATTCATATGGATAACAATATCTCTTTTATATTTTATGAATTGAAGATTTTATCCAAAGCATTTGAAATTACAAAAACAAAATGTTTAAAATAGCTCTAATATTTTAATTGGAATCAAACATGGGCAGGACTTGTGGGGTAATCAAGATGATGACAAATGAATGATTGGCATTTTGCTTTGCGTAATCATTATTAATAATAATATTATTATTATAATATATAATAAATAATTACAAGATGTCAAGGCAGCATGGCTGAACAATTCAATATGTTGATTATCGTAAATTAGCAGACATTGAAGCACGTACACTACCTTGAACACATTGCAGTCTTTCTACTCTTCCTTGTGTACACAAGGCTAATCTGACTAGTGTACCCTATGATACAATGATGCTGTTAAATTTTCAGGGGGGATGTGGTCCTGGAGTTTACCAAGACTGCATCAATTGTCAATAACACTTTCAATAATCTTCCCTCACAGCACCCAGACCAGAGAAGGCAACTGCATGCTAGCTGAAAAGTTGCCTGCGACTATCCTACCTAAAGCTCCAAAACGGGCCGGGATAACTCGAAACCCAAAACTTTTTGGACTGTACTAATTATACTTGAGGTCAAACTTATTAAATTGCAACTAAAAATCCTAAAAATTTGCATTGCACCACCTAACATAATTTTATATAACTGACACAAGATGCAATTCGTGATGCAAGTCTCAATTCATGGTGCGAACATGATTCATGACAATTTATTAGACAACAAAACCTTTTTAGCTATGAAGCATTGATGTTACATTAAAAATTAAAAAATTAAAAAGTTTTCATGCAATAAATAAAGAGTTTTTTTATATGTGTATTAATTCATACACACATCATGATTGTGTTTTGTGTGTGATGGTGGCTGAAATTATTTTAACAAATCTGAAATAGTTTATCTATAGAAATCAGGAATTTAGGCTCCTAAACTAGTGACGAAACTTAAAAACTACCTAAACTACGGGCAAACTCCTAAACTGTGGTTAAATTGTCAAACCTATGACCAAAGTTTTATGATAAATAAAACGGATTTATCCAATCGTATGCCGGACATGTGATCTATATGGTCACTTTCGTTTTGTATATAGTTTTTATTGATATTTTATATTCGCATTTTATTATTTATATATATATATTTATTTATTCATTTTTTGACCCAATTCGTTTTGTAATAATAAAAGAATCAATTCTTTTTTTGTTAAAACACTTTTGTGGTGGAAATTAAACAGTAGAATTTAATTGACCGCTTGGTTTTCACCTGCAGTTTAGGTTTCGCTAGTTTCGCCGCAAAATTAAACCTAAACTATGATTAGTTTCGACCATCATACACTAGCATTGTGTCTTTAATTATGTATTATGTCACGAATTGTCTTTAATTATGTATTGGGTCACGAATTGTCTTGAATTACGTCTTGAGTCACGAATTGCCCTTGAGTCACGAATTGCCCTTGAGTCACGAATTGCGTCCTACATCTTTTGCATCATGAATTGTGATTTGAGTCACGCATGACACGAATTGCAGCTTTTAAACCACCATAACTGTTTCGCCTTTTATATTTAATTACTTATTATTATCTGAGTTTATGTAAATCACAAAATTTTCTTATTACCTCGAAATCAACTCGAACTCGACCCGAAAATTTCGGGTCGGTCTCGGGTTTGCCTTTAAAACATTCGGGCCAAACCTGAACCCGGCCCGTTAGGAGCTTTAATCCTACCTCTATGTTAAGGATGGATCTGTGACCAAGTTGCAACTCTGAAGAGTTGTGATATTAGGTGTTCATAAGCATCCAGATCAATCAAAGCAACAAGAATCTGCAGCTCGTTTCAAGCACAGGAGGTTGCCATTCAGAATAGGATTGGTGGCCCTGAAATTGCATTTAGGCTCTGATGTTAAGAGAAAGGCTGTAAAATAAAATGGTTCGGATTTTTTTTTGCTAGATTATAAATTAATCATTCCCAAATTTTCTTTTTCTTTAAATTTTTATTTGACCAATTGAATTTGTTATTTTTAAATGGGGGCTTTGCTAAAGATGGAGACCGCAATTAGTCGCAATTCAATTTTCATATGCTGCAACTAGTGTTGGTTTCCAAAATTAGAGAGTTTTGCAACTGTGCAAAAGTCAAAAGGTTTCGCCATAAGTCGAAACTAGTTTTGATTTTTGACTATTGACTTTTGATTTAGTTTTGACGTATAACTTTTAATTTTAGCTTTGACTTTCATCTCTTCAAAATAGTTTTGACGACTAACGCTAGCCGAGGGGAATTTGCAGAACAGCGCTATGGAGTGAGTAATGTTTATTTCGTATATTTTTTTTCAGAAATTGCAATAGATACAAATAGTTAAATAAAGAAAAAATTTTGTTATGTTTCCAAAGCTCTAAACTATAATGTATGTCTTTTATGCCAATTTGGTTTGAAAACAGTATATTTTATTAGCATTTTACTAGTATATACATATGTAAACTCGATAAGCCGGTTCAGATATTTTATATATATATATATTAAAAAAATTATTAAATCACACATTACTAAATAGTAATGATAACCCTTCACATAATAAAATATCACGTGAGACCAACTTATCGTGATTCATTTAATTATACTTGGGATAAGTGATTGACCGACTTGGCGCTTATCGCGACTTTATATAGATTGACCGACTTATCAAATTTTTTTAAATAGTAAAAAAAAGGGGTGAAACTTTTGGCCGAGTTAGGCCAAAACCGACTTGTCGAGTTTACATATGTATTCTAATTACTCGTTTTATTCGTTTTATTCGTTTTGTTCGCTTTATTTGTTCATTCGTTTCATTCAAACAAACCTTCAATGCAAACGAATAAAATAAATAATTCGAACAAACTTATTCGAATAGAACCTCTAACGACGTTCAATCCATATATAAAACTCACAACAAATTCATCATCTCTGCCAACTTTTTAAACCTTTATTATTTCAGATTCTAAACTATAACGCTTTTGAGTAATTAAGTCTGTGCTTCAAAAAAACTTGATCAACCGGGACACTGGTTTTATAATAAGTTAATTAAAAATTAATAAATTTAATTCTAAATAAGCAGTGTGCAAAAATTAGAATACCAGGGACTGCCAAGTAGACCCTAACCTAAAGCTCCGAACCGTCCGAAGCTCTAGTGGAAACATAATAAAAATATATTTCATGTATT
Source organism: Entrophospora sp. SA101 (assembly GCA_958430865.1). Taxonomy (NCBI): domain Eukaryota; kingdom Fungi; phylum Glomeromycota; class Glomeromycetes; order Entrophosporales; family Entrophosporaceae; genus Entrophospora; species Entrophospora sp. SA101. The sequence goes on along the minus strand of CAUDNR010000132.1, from coordinate 3,660 downwards.
GTCAAAAATTAGCCACTAAATACTTGTGTGTACCTACAATGTCCATTCTAAATGAGATTATTTAGTCAAGCTGAAAATAAATAACCTCAAAGAGAACAAAACTTAATCCATTTTTATTATGAAAAGATTTTTTTTTTTTTGAGAAAAATATTAATAAATCAATGAATAATCAATCATTCACTGGATAATTAATTTAATGGTCAAATGAATATCCGAATATTTTAATTATTCATCAAATAATTATTCAGATATTAAATTTAATTGATTGAATGAATATTCGATGGGTAAAATATATGAGCTTCATAAAAAAAGTAGTTAATCACATTGATAAAAAAATATTTTCTTATAATAACAATAAAAAGACCAATGTAAAAATTCCAAGAATCAGAATAATACAATTTATTCATTTAATAACTTAAATACATTTGATTAGAAATCTATTATATAATAAAAATAATATTGATATTGATCGAAGATCATGATGTATATGTCCTTCTTCATGAATCACGTTTAAATACCATAAAGCATTCTAATTATCTCATATATCTTGGTTTTATATAATTTTATTAAAACTTCCATCATGTGCATGAGGTCTGATTCATTTCGTCGATAATCATTTCGTCGACAATCATTTCGTCGACACCCATTTCGTCGACACCCATTTCGTCGAAAGTTTGTTTCATCGAAAGTTCATTTCGTTGAATGTTCATTTCGTCGAAAATTATTTCGTCACAAAAAAAAACTTCATTAAACAAATTTCTCCTCACACTTCCCACA
>CAUDNR010000131.1:17429-39211 GCA_958430865.1 Entrophospora sp. SA101 | reverse complement strand
TTAATTAAATAATAACACCACTTATTATCCTTACTTTGCATCACAATATAGATACATGTGTAATATATTTTTTTTTTTGTCTGATGAAATTGATAAAAAGCTAAAATAAATAAATGATAAAATTAAAAAATATTGAATTATCATAATTTAAAAATAAAAACAAAATAAAACTAACTTACATTTTGATGACAAGTAAATGAAAATATAAATATTGGTAAATTTGAAAAAAATTTACTTGATAAATTAACAAAATGTATTTTGTCTTTTGGTGGTGGGTCATAATCTGGAGCAAATTTTCGACGAAATGAACATTCGACGAAATGGGTGTCGACGAAATGAACATTCGATGAAATGAACTTTCGACGAAATGGGTGTCGACGAAATGACTGTCGACGAAATGATGTCGACGAAATGAATCAGACCCATAAACATCTTCTAAAGGAAATTTCCCTGATTATTTCTTGTAATTTTCTTTCTTTTTCATGAGGTGCCAAGCTTGCTTCACCATGCATAGCATACTGCTTTATATTATTTCTTTTCTTAAAATTCGAGACCTAACCATCTGAACCTTTAAATTATTAATACCTAATAAATAATTTGGCAACCCTTAGCTTTAACAAGAGTTGTAATTACTCATTTATCTGAAAGTGCTTGATTGAACCATATCATCAGTGCACTTTCAAGATTGCAGTTTTATCTTTTTGCTGTTGGTATCGTTAGGGTTGATGAATAACCATTGATCTTTATCTTTTAAAATATTGCAAACAATAGGTTCTTCAATTCCATATTTTTGGCCAAATTCTTTATATGTGAATGATGGATTTCTTCTGATGAATTTTTTATTTTTTATTAAAATATTGAGAAAATAATTTTTAGCTTAAATAATTCTAAACTAAATTCAATTACTTTATTTTTTGTGATATATTACTACTTTATTTTTTTCTAAATTCAACTATGGTGCAGGTCATCTAAAGGCATGAAAAAAAATCATGCAACTTCAAACCATTAAAGCTTTTTTTTAAATTATAAAATTGAAAAACTCTATTTTTGAATCTTTAGAACCTAAACTACAATAAAATAGAGATTTTAATAATAAAAAAAGCCTTAGTGATTTGAAGTTGTGTGATTTTTACAATCAAAAATGAAATTTAGCACAAGATGATTTTTCTTAATTAGTAAAAGATCTTCAAAACACGTGATCAGAACAAATTATAAAAAATTCAGTTCAGAAAACCATTTTCATATTTTTTGTAAGCAATCAACAAACAATACACTATTAACACATTTACATTCTTCCAATTAAAAATGCCAAGACTAAATAAGCAAACTGCACATTTGGGAAAAACTAGAAATGTTAAAAAAACAAAGTCAAATAACAAATTGAGTAAAAATTTATAATATGCATCAAGTGAAGACTCAGATAAAGAAATTGGTTATACAAATTATTTGAATTATTCATTTTACTCAAATTATCCATTTTATTCATTTATTCATTTATTCATTTGTTTAAATTATTTTTTTTTATTTGATTATATATTATTCATTTTATATATTTGAATTATTTGTTTATTCATTTATTTGAATTAATTGTTTATACATTTCATATATTTGATTTATTCATTTATTCAAGTAAAAATTTATTTACAATAAATGATTGAGTCATGTGATTTTATAATCCCGTGACACCAAAGAGTATCATTGCTATTTTGAGATTTGGAGATTTGGCAGCATGACACAGCATTTGATGTCTTTAGATGGATGGCATATACTTTATTTTCTGTGAGACATTACTAAATTCAATTACACAAGACTTGTGAGAAAATATGTAATACAATTGACAAAAACTTCATTATATCAAGCTCTATTTAATATAATGGTACCAAGTAAAACTCCATTCCTCTCTATCTTGCAAGAAAGTATTTTTTTGGAGTGGCATTTCTCTTAAATAGGGTTGTTAATGGACTGCTTCAGATCATAATAAAACATATAACTCACCTCAGAGTCACTCCATTAACAACCATATATACTTTTAAGATTAGAAGATTAGCTGTATATGGAGTGTTGTTCCTTGTGCATTGCACAACCTAAGGGGTGCTGTCCTTCCTTGCAAACAATCCTATGGGTGTTGTTATTTTTTATGCAATAAAAAAATTTCTGTAAAGACTAATAATAATTGCCAATGGACTTTTTTTTTTTGCTTTAAGAAATTGATTCCAATTAATACAAGATCCTGGAAAAAGGAAAAAATAAAAAAATCACATGATCTCTGAAACTAAACTTCAACATAAAAGGTTTGTATTTTGAAATGACTATTTTTGCAGATTGACTCAGGTTACATTTGCTAATAACTTTTTTCCTGCATAGTCTATATTCATGTTCAACTTGCAAATTGATGCATTAAGTGTATTGGAAATTGCACAAACATTGAAAACTGTTCAAGATATCAATACAAAAACTAGTAACAATGTATATTGTGGCAAAATTGTTATTGGTTTAAATAAGTACATAAACTAATGACTAATGAGATTATTGTTTCTTCCTCAAATGCTCCAATATTCTTGAGCATTATAAATTCCTTGTAACATGGCAGATATGATTAAATATGATGTGACACGAGACAATGATAGAAATGAATTTGTCATATGTACCTATCCCATGATCTACCCCATAAATTACACAAAATACCGCCATATATGGTAATTGTCTACAAATGACATATGACCTTGTCATGTGTCAACCAACAACACTAATATATAATAATAACAAACATCTCTTTCCTTATTTTTATTTCTCTGGTCCATAACACTCACTAATTATTACTTACTATGTTTATTATTATAGCAAATCATTTATCAATCAGAGGTTTTTTTTTAATACACATAAGATCGTCAGGACTATGATATCTTTTTACTTTTCAAAATGGAGACTTCCTAACATGTTGTTATCAGGGCTGGCAGCAGCATAAAGGGGTTAAAAACCTAATTTAGTAATAATCATCTTGACTAAACTTGACTAAACTCGACCTAAAATATGACTAAATAGTTTAGTCAGTTTAGCCAAGTGCTCATTTGGGTTACGCAGCCAGCCCTGGTTGATATGTATAGTGTTATGACCAAATTTCAATAAAATAGTGACCTTCATAAACACACAGTTCATGGTTATGTCATAGTGTTTAAAAAGAAAAGAAATACCAAAAAATATTTTCAAGTTTTTTTTTTTATAAAAAAAACTTAAACATAGTAATAACAACACAGAAAATTGATTGACTTAGATATAAAATATCATAAGAAACAAACTAAACCATCGAAGTCTTGTCTTCTTACATATATAGTTTTCATTTTTTTAACATGAATGAAGATTGTTTTGTTTTGATTTTCATTGTTTTGATTTGGTGCGATATAAAAATTTGTATGTTGTATGACAATTTAACAATTATTTCTTTTGACTAGTATTAGTAAATATGCCCCGAATTTTTATATGTAAATCCCTTGCTTCATATACGTTTCACGAATTAAATTCCGGCTGGATCTCTTCCCTTAATTTCTGAAGTATTCTTGGGATTATTTTTGTTATTATTTCGTTGTCAATGTCTTGATTTTTAGCCGGAAACTTCTTTTGCTAATTAATTATCTTTCATTTCAAAGTAAAATTTTCTATGGGAATTCCTTCTTCGAAATTTGCTAAATTTTTGTACCGTTATATTGTTCCATTGTTTCATTGTTTTCATCATAAGATTAGTTTTGAATTTGATATAAATTTTTTTGTTGTTTTGCTTTATATTTTTGTGGCAGTGTCCAATAGCTTTTTTCTCTTTTCTTTTAATATTCGGGATAATACCATTTTGAATTCCTTTTCCTATTTCTATTGATCGTTGAATGATCCGATCTTTAATCTACTAACTCTTCACAATCAATATTTTTTTAATCCTTCCTTACTTATTGAAAAACGATATTTAATTTTAAAGATACCACTATAACTGATACTAGCAACAATAATGACAATAATAATGATGATGATAAATAATAAAAGGTAAGAAATAATCATGAATATTATTTGATTTTTTAATAATTTTTTTATTGTCGCCAATTAGGGGATCGGGAGAGTAGAATAATTGGTGGCAAATATAATAAATAAATTGGGTGAATCTGATTGAATAAGCCGCCTTTACCAGTGAAATGGTTTTAGGTTTGATATTGTTTCAAGTTAAAACTTGTTATATGTTTAATTTTCATAATTATACTAGATTTCAATAATAGACAAATAATATTTTTTTATATTTTTTTTTCAGAAAACAAAGTTATTACTATAACTATCTATGAACATCCACTAGCTCTTTCCAGATGACGTGAATACAGTAATTCTCTCGAAAGAAAAATAATCATCATATTTCAGAGCGATTAATAATGTAGGTCCATTGTACATGACGTGTGGTTAGCTTTTGGTACCCTTCAAACAATGGATATTCTATTTCATTTATTTTTTTGCTAACTCTTCGATAAGACACGTCTGCGAGCCTCCGCCTTGTTTGTTCTCTGGGATAATTTACGGAAGAATTGAATTTTAAGTTGTTTGCTGGAATCTGATATTACACCATATGTGATTTGACTTTGAGTATTACAATTTACTACTTTATAATCGTTGGAATCAAACTATTCTTTTTAACTTTTTCTTGATCTTCCAACCGGAAATGCATATAATCTAACATACTCTTTTCCAGAATTGGATGAATCGAAATCACTCGGATTGAAATCAGTCTCTTCTTCGGTATCTTCCGTTGTTATAGGAATATCATACGTTTGGAGGAATTCGAAGAGTCGTATATATCAATTCAGATTCGTGTAATTTCAGCATGTGCATCTTCAACCAAGGAGTACCAAGCATGATTCTATGAGAATAATACTCCATATTTTTTTCCATATGTGGCTTGGAGGAGAAAAGACTCTCAAGATCTATAACCATTATCTAAACAGGTGCTGTAACATTTTTTCCGACGGTAATTGGTATTTTGCCTCAGAAAAAAAGTTTCTCGCCAAATCTCTCTTTAAAATACATGGATCTTTTATTTTCTGTGATTATTGGTTTGATTATATTTCCTCCGAGTTTTTTGAAAAGTTTATTTATCACAGCACCACTTGAAGAAAGATAACATTCCACATTCTCTCCATCAACTATACCAAGGATGGAATAATCCGGCATTATGTTGGTGATATATATGCATCAGAAAAAAATATATTATATGGGTAAGAAATGATCATCTCCAATTCCAAAAATTAATCGGTTAGTTTTTCGAACGAATTACTAGAATAGCTAATCCCAAGATTATCTGCTAGGCTCGCGCCCATGACACTTGGCGTTTGAGTTAATCAATGCTGCTGTTACGCGAATTTTCCCTCCATCTTTGCTAAGCATGGAGATGTTAAAATATTTAACTACCAACACTTATACAAATCTCCTAGGCAGTATTCACACATCTATCCTCGCCATTCAATTGTGTGTTTGTGAGATTAGCTTTGATATGCATCATCACGTTTTGGTATGGTATCTATCTATCTTATCTGAATATTTTTCTCATTCAAAATTATTTGTTTCAAGTTTCAAGTTCAAAGCAGTTATTTAGATCGAAATTTTATATACCGTTCCGGCAAGTTTTGCTCTTTGGTAGAATTGACAAAATTCCAAATACTATTAATTTTTTTGGACCCTATGTGCATTTTTGTATTATTTTAAGCTTCTGAGAATAAAATCAAACTATTATAAATAATTATTTGATGTCGTCACTGACTTGTCAAATTGATTTTACATTCGAAAGTAATTACACAGTGAATCTCAGTTTAACGAATAATTCAGGTAATTAGTATTAGGGAAAATCCATTATATCAAGAAGGTTTTTATTATGGAAACGTTATGCTTTACTCTCAAAACTATTATTTAACAATTCTTTGCTAAAAGCAATACTAAACAATATCTGCTTTAGATTTTACACTATATATCCTGATCACGTTTCTTAGTGGGTGCCCTCCTTAACTATTACTCCCTACTCAAGTCAGGTACATTCACCTACCATAAATATCCGACCACCCAAGTTGTGTAGCATCAAATGAAAAGAGTCCTTACTAAAAAAGTAACATTTTCTTAAATAAAACCTTTTTTACTTTACAAATTAGACTTGTACTTGATAATCAAAATCTCCAAATTACAAAAGCTTCAAAAGGCTTGGTATGTTATTAATGGAAACATTTAGCAAATAGTCCAAAAAAGCAATTTTCAATCAGAATCCTTACATGTAATAAAAGGTCAAATTTCTTCATTGTAATGTATATTATTCATTAATAAAACGTGCTCAACGTAATGGATTACATATATCTACAGTACAGTGTCAGCATAAATTAGTTCGCGAAAAGGGTTTAAAAAAGTATCCGACCACCCAGTAATTTTATTATATAAACACTTAATAAAGTTGACAAAATGCAAATTTTAAGGTTTTACGTTTCGTTGTCAATACTTGATCAAATTTTCTCAAATTTTAACCATATATAATTCAAGATATTTTAAGTGGACTTAGTTAATGACATAATCCATGATTCAACAGAGGTTTGAAGTTTTTTACTAAGTTCAAAGTTTCATAAAAATCATGAAATTTTTTGTCTAATTTAAAATTTTCACCCTAAATTAATTAATAATGCAAACTCAACAAAACTTTAAGTTTATATGTAAATTAACTTTAAAAACATGTTTACTTAATGCATCAATCCCGGTTTGGTTAATAAATTTTTGAACTGCGCGAGGCGTAAGTTGCCCTAAAATGATCGTCATGTGGTCGGATATTTATGGTAGGTAAGTGTACGTCTCCAAATAAAATTTATTGAATATTACCTCACTAAAAGAAAAGAATAAATAAAAAATAATAAAAAAATAGAGACAAATATATAATAAGAGAAAATAATTATGCACGGGATTAGTGTTAAAGATGGATTCACTATTACGAAAATATAATATTCGAAGACCAACAACAACAAGGTCAAGGTCAAGGACAGTGTTATTTATTAAATGATGATTGTGATGATTATGATGATGATTATGATGATTATGATGATGATAATGATGATTAAGATTATGATAATACATGAAGTTGAGAAAATTACAACGTTATTTACACATGTTCCTAAATTATTTTAATTAAATGCATTACTTGAACCTTCTGTGTAGAATTATTTTCAAGTTATTTCTAAAGTGATCCAATCATTTAAATTCCTTCATTTAAATTAAATATAAGAATTAAAGGTCTGTTGCATTTTAGAATGTTAGAATATTTGCTTCTCCGTTGTTTGAGATATTCCCCGTGAGTCAATTATTTTATTGGTGATTAAATAACAATATGAAATTGGACTGGTTTGAATACTTGATCAGTTTTTCTGATTTTCTTTTCGTATAACTTTCATAGATTTCCTGTTGTATGTAAGATTACTATTTTACAGTATTAAAATTAACCTTCAATCTTCAATCTATGAAAAGACTTGGTATTATTAGTAATTACAATCATCCATCATATGAAGATTCACTAGGGGTTTGGTTACACTTGTCAAAATCAAGCTATTGACAAGTGTTTTTTTTTTTTGATAAGTGTAAATAAAACGGGTTTTTTATTATAACATGAATTGATAACACACAAATTTTATATTTAAGGTCATCCATCATCTATTTACCCACCATTTAATTTTGGTTGAATTAAGAACCTAAGACAAGGAAGAACTATGAACTCATGTTTTTACTTAATAATAGTAAGCAATTAAATAATGGAAGAATTAATCCAAATTTTCTTTGCATAATAATTTAAAAATCGTCAAAACATCAAAGGTAAAGCAACGAAACTATTGAAGATGAGATTGAAAGGGGAGAAAGCAAATATTTGAGCAAGAAAAACGACTATTCAAATATTTAAATTCTGATATTCCTTTGGTATAAAGGCTAATATGACATGAAAACCTAAGGATATGATGATGCAACCAAATTTTAGAGGGTTTTCTGCAGCTCTGAATTTTATTATATTGCATTGTTCCCAAAGAGACTAACTGCTAAAGTTATTCGTTTGTCTGAAGCCTCGAATTTGTGAGTAATATGGATAAAATTGTACAAAGAGAGCTTGCATGTTCGTGGAAGGAAAATTTTATTAAATCTGACACCCAATCTCAATATATTATATAGATTTAATATTATTCATTTTATTCTAGAGACTTGAATTTTTTTAAAACATGATAACTTAAAAAATTTCTTTCTTTTGCGTGGCCCGAAGTATTATTGTTACTCGGGTGATGCACTATTATTTATTTTATTTAGTCTAAAAACTAAGCCGCTGTATGAATTATTGACAAAAGTTGGGGGATTTGCATAAAATATAAACAAACACATGCGCCAATTTTACTTTCAGAATGTTACACACAATATATTTAAATGCAATAGGGATTGGAGAGATTGGAATTCACCGAAAAATCTTATAAACATTTTTAAGCTATTCTAATGAATACTTTGTCTATTATAACCTCTAAAATTGGCTTTTTTCTTCAAAAAAGATCGCGGCGATCATTTTTTTATTAAACCGATTTTCAAAAGAAAACGTCATTATGAAATACTCGCAATTTAGGCCTTTAAACCACTTATACTACACGACAAAAACTTAACTATATTAGTTGTTGATAGAATGTCTCTCTAACTTTAATGTGATCCAAAGAGAGGATTTCTCAAAAATTATTTGTTGTGGAGTTCTATTCCTTTTAGTACATGTATTAGTATTAGTAGTGATGTTAGCCATTCTTTTTTAGTAAGTCAGCATTAAATGAATAGCCGTTTTAATCAAGAATTCTTTAGCAATTTCATTCATCCACGTTGAGTTCTTTGACTAAATTTTCCGCTCGGGTTCCTTCCTGCCATCAAACATCAAAGGTTCGGGCTAAAGTAGTTCAGGTGGCATCAGCCAAGATTTTATTATTTTTTTCTTTCCCAAAAAAAGGTAGTAGCCTGGTTGGGGAATAGTTTTTTGCTCGGTTATCATTCATTAAGTCCTTTAACAATGGTAAAGGGTACCTTAACTGGCTAAGAACTTAAACAAATCCCAGTTGATGAAAACTTTTCAGATGGTACCGAGCTTGTCGGTATTATTATTATAATATCCCACCGTTATTACTATTTAAAGGTTTATTCGAATTATTTGTTTTACTCGTTATGAATTTGATTATTCAAATTACATTAAAGGTCTATTCGAATAAACAAATAATCGATTAAAACGAATAATTTGAACAAAACGACTGATAATATTCGAATTAAGATTGAGTTATATTACGAATAATTCGAATAAGAATTTGTATTACGAATAGAAACTCTAACTATTAGTTTTATCCTGCTAAAGTATTGTGAATTTTTTTTTTTTTTGTCATTGCAAGTAATATAGCTCACACATCATCAAGTATTAGTGTACTGTATGTTCGCGAAAAATAATAAGAAAATCATTTCTAAATTTAGACAATCCAAATAAATAAACGGTTTTTCAATTTTGGGAAGTCACTACACACTCATGCTGTTATTTATTTTAATCTTGTTTTGTGTTGTTATATATGTAAGGTTACATTATATATATTATATATTGAAATACAGTAAATGTAAAATAACTTAAAAATGCAAGAGACTCTAAAGCACAAAAAAAAAAAAAAAAAAACAAAAAATTTTAAGATCTTAATGTTGATAATAACTCTTTTAGATGAAACAATTTAAGGCTTTTAAATAACAACTGGTTCAGAAGATGGATCTGAAATATCATCTGAAAATGAATTAAATGATGAAATTTGGCATTATGGTGCTTTTGAGAATGATTTCAACCTTCAGTATTTGGCAGAAAGTGAAAGTTCAAAAAGACCAATTATTTTTGTAAATAAAACTTTTTTAATACATGAATTCCATTCCGAAAATTCCCTTGGGTCTGGTCATTGCGAAAAAAATAGGGGGACTAGAGCATAACCGGTTAATTAATTTAGTTGCCCAATGATATTAATAGGCATGCATAATACTGTAGTAGACATTTATTTTTTTAACGATGCAGTCATATTCGATGCTTTTATTAGATATTTAAAATGATAAAATTTTTATATGATTAAGAATATATTATATTATCTAAACTATTCTAATGAATTTCTCTCGTAGAAACAATCTCATTATAATTCAGATATTGCTGGCATTGTTATTATAAACCTGACGGATTAATTAAACACCTTTGTTCATACCCTCTCCGATAAATGCTGCAGTTTTTGGATTATATCAAGTTGCCAAAATAAAAAAATTAAGAATGTGACCTTTTTTCATGACTAATCTCTAGAAGAGAAATGACTTTATCAAATTACCACTAGAAGTTCCAATTCATCTTGTAATAAATTAATTAATTTCATCATTTATTAATTTATAGTGTAAATTGCAGGCAAAATTGAAATAAAAATTAGACTCGTCAATTACTTTATTAGTCAAGTTGTTTACTATAAGAGGCAAAGTGTGGCAAATCTTCTGTTATGATGATGTTCTACTACGTTTTAATGTCAACCGTTAACACCTTTGAAACTGCTAACACTTTAACCTACAAATGACCGTGCCATGAGAATAGGAATTATATATATATATATATAAATGGTTTTTGGAGGGAAGAAAGCTTAGTTTCAAATGTATAAAAATCAACACTTAGGTAGTAGAAGGTGTGGAAAGTTTTTTTAATCAATGACGTGAATGCTAGTTCAGGGTCACTTTACCGACAAGGCACTTTACCAACAGGACACTTTACCAACAATCAAATAAGGTTTCTAGCCCAAACTGTTTTTCAAAGCTTGAACTATTTTGGCAATTTGGGCTTTTCAACGTTTTTTATGTAATAAGGGTGTGAGTTTAGCATTTCAAATCATTACTCTTTTTTTTTCATAAAAATTCAAAAAATTATGTTTAAAAGTATTCAAATGCGAGAGAAAAGATTCAAGTATTTTATTTATTTAAATAAAACAATTAAAAATAACATAAAGTCCGAATATGTAATTTTTATCAATTTCATCAGACAAAAAAAAAAATTACACATGTATCTACATTGTATTTTTATGAACTGGTTTTTGATGCAAAGTAAGGATAATAAGTTGTATTATTAGTTAATGATTTGTATGGCAAGGTCAACAATTGATTTAACTTGACTGTAAAAAATCAAACTTTTGGCTTCTACATAGAGTTATCCAGGTCTTTACTAGTGTTGGTTTCCAAAACTCGAGAGTTTTGCAACCATGCAAAAGTCAAAAGGTTTCGCCATAAGTCAAAACTAGTTTTGATTTTTGACTATTGACTTTTGATTTAGTTTTGACATATAACTTTTAATTTTAGTTTTGACTTTCACCTCTTCAAAATAGTTTTGGTGACCAACACTAGTCTTTACACAGTCCTTGGCAAATTGTTAACACAATGCTTGTAGGTAAAGTGTCCTGTTGGTAAAGTGTCTTGTTGGTAAAGTGACCAGGTCCCCTCACCCGCCAAGTCTGAGCGGAACGTAAATATTGTGTGTAACTGGCAGAACAAAGTATGTAAATAGGCATGACTATACAGTACTATTACTGCCATTAAGTCAAAAATGATGCAAGTAAAATTGCTTGAAGGCCGATAAAATATAAAAACTCACAAAAAACTTATAAATATGTCTTTTAATCTTTCATTAAATTAAATTACTTTGGCACACTTTTTATATCGAGCTGTTCAATTTTTTATTGTTTGCCAACGAATTAAATAGAGCATATCGTAAAAATTTATTAGGTGAATGATTTTTTTATGAAAATTAAATATTAGATATACACGTAATATCACTAAAAAAATCTTTAAAACCTATCTCGGCATTTGATTATGATATCTGTGACCTGTGGAAAACAACATCACGAATTATTTATTTTATAAACTTTTCAAATATCATGCATTGAAAATTATATACATGCAAGACCAGTATGCCGTAGAGCTACTTCCAAATTACTTTAATTTTTACCAATGGTTATAATTTTATTATCTTTAAAGACATATGATGGGTCACGTCGTATAGTTTATTGTTGTGTCTTTAATTTTTCATTTCTCTTTATTTTAAATTATAAAAAATAATGAATAAAATTATGAAATTAATTAATTAACTTCAACTTTTTAAAATTTTAACCTTATCAGCCCTCCTTTCAACTACTTATTCTTTATTTTTTTTATTTTTTTTATTTTTTATAAAGGCAATATCCTGCTCATATAATTTTATTAGAATAAAGCAAATATAATGAAAATAATTCACAAAATAAATTCCAAATTAACTTTATATGAGGCTATTCCTCTTGAAAATAATTAAAAAGAAAATATATACATATTTAAATTTAACATTTCAGAAAAAACAGATATGCCAAACAAAGTCTATGAAGTTTATTCAGTCTCAATTTAACAATTTTAACTGCATCATAGATATTGTTGACTGATCCGGATATTACCTAGGTAATAGGAAGTCAGATCCAGTGTTAATGAAGTTATTATTAAAACTAGATGAGAATTATTAGAATTAGGATTTGAAACTACTTATTCTTTATTAATAAATAAATAATCATATTAGTAATTAATAAATTTCAATTAACTAACTATATATTTAATTTGTTTTAATAAAATTATACTTTATAATTCAATAAGCTATCATTACTTAAATTTAATTTAGCAATTTCATCATTTAATATTCTACTTGTATGGTATGCAAATGGATGTGATTTATAAATTTGTTGTGAATTACTATTATCATTACTATTCTTATTATTACTACTACTGCTACTACCACTATTATTATCACCACCACTGCCAATAACATTGCTATTTTCATTAAAACTTGCAGTCATAAAAATATTAACAGAAAGTTCCAAAGCTCTCCTGCAGTTGGCCTCTTGGTTGGATCCATGTCCCAACATCTTTGCATCATCTGTGCATAGTCATCAGGCATTCCTGGTAATATTGGTGGTCGTAAACCTTCACATATATCTACCATTAAGCAATTATTATGAGCTCTATTATCAAATGGTGGATGACCTGCAAATATTTTCCACATTAACATTCCAACACTATAAACATCTGATTCTTTTGTGTTCTTTTTTCCTTTAAATATCTCAGGTGCAATGTATGATACAATTCCATAAATTCTATTTGATCAACTGGTCCACATAATCCAAAATCTGTGATAAAGCTATCATTACCTCACTCATTAATATATTACCACTGTGTAGATCACAATGTATCAAGTCTTTTTCATGAATAAAATATAATGCCTCACATAAACAGTTTAAAATATTAATTCCACCCTTTAATGTTAAATTTGAATGATTTCTTTGTAAATAATCTAAATAATCTCTTTAATTTCCTTTTGAATGATAATTTAGAACCATTGCATGATTTCCATTTTCTGGGAATTTAGTTTTAATTTTACGATAATTTAATGCCTGTAATTATAAATAAATCAATTAATTTAAAATAAAATGGTTTAAATAAGGTCAATTACCTCATCAAAAAAAAAATTTTTCTGAATTATTTAAAGATTTCATTTCAATGCTACTTTCTGAGCTCCAAAATAATTAAACTTTTTTTTATTTTCATCATAATCATCAATACTTCCTCTTGTCCACTCTGCAGTATAAATTGAACTGAATACATCCAACCTTCTGTTAACTTTTTTATATTTTCAAATTGCTCACAAGATATCCATTCTATAATTCCATCTGGAAGAGATGAAAGCTTTTGACATTTTTAAATAAAATTATCAATTATTCTACTTCCAGATGTCCAAGTATCAAAAAGATTCTATAAGTGTAAACTAATACACTTTTCACAAAATATCGTGCTGTTTTGCAATTTTTACATTCGTTTGGCTTTCCCGATTTATTTCTTGCATTATATAATCCAATATTATAAGCAAAATTTTCTCTACAGATATTCTTTTTCATTTGCTAAAAGTTCTTTGTACTCTTTGATTAAATGCGAAAAACAACCTTTATTATTTTCATTCTCAGAAATAGTGGAAAGGGCAGAATAAGTATTATTATGCATTTTCATAATAAATTTTAAATACAAAATCTTCTTTTAACCTTTTAGTATTAATGATAATGGGGGTAATTGATTATGACTCACGACAATTACAACAATATTTACTGTTTTACTATTACACTAATTCTTTATTATTATGAGGCAATCATTCATTCTCTGAAATAAAACAAATAGATTAACATTTTAGAACAAGAACAATACATATGAAGTATATTTAACATTTAACTGCATCATTGGCATTGTTGACTGGCCTGGATATTATTACCTAGGGAGAAAGAAGTCAGAACTAGAATTAACACTAATGCTAGATTTACATACGAAATTGGGAAAAGGCTTTGAAAGAAAAGATAACAAAAATAATGTTAATAAATGGTGAAATCTCATCACGACTAACTTATCATTATAATTAATTAATGAAATTGACTTATTAAATAAAATTCAGATCATTATCGTTATTTTTTTAAATTAGGCAATTTCATCATTTAATTGTTTCTACTACTATCGTTACTACTATCATTATTACCGCTATGATTATTATTTCTGCTGTTGCTAGTGCTACTATACATAAAGTCAAAATTAAAATCCCGAGAAATACTTTTATCGTTGAACATCTTGACTTCTTTGACAAAATTAAAGCTAATACTAATTAGAAAATAAATCGTGAATTATACTCCACATTTTCATGGCATGGTAAATTATCTCAAGTCTCAAGTGACAATTTGGGATAAAAAACCCAGCGGATATTCTATCACGTGATTTCAACAGTAATCCCGTTTCCTCTTACTATTATCACATCACCTGTTCCCTTTGACTTGTCAATATCAAATGAATAGTTGAGATTAGAATGTTTGTTGAATGTAATTTGTCATAATTTGTGGTGTGAGTGTACTTTCTAAAACTTTTTATTTGTTGTGAGAATCAGGCCATCACATTTTTGTAACACTATAATTAATAATCCATTTTTGGTATCGAATATAAATTTATATGATCTTTCCTTTTGATAAAACAAATATAATCTCTTTGATACATAAATTTTTTGACAATGGAAAATAATAAGAATTCAGAAGGTATATATAATATTATATAATTCATGTTGAAAGTAATAAATAGTATAACACAAATCATTGGTGATGATGCAAAAAAAAACTAATGATTGTTGCAAAATGTAGAAGTTGTGGCAAAAAAACCATATGAAGTTGGTCCTTCATTTGCTTTACCCTCGTTCAAAAAGAATACAAGTGCAGCAACAACAAACGATAAGAAAGTTTCTGTTTGGACCCTTTCTAATGTAGACAATGAAGAAGAAACATTGGAGAATGAAGACGAGTTATTGGATGAAGAAGATTTAATTAAACCGGACAAGAGTACTTTGACTCGTACGTTTTCTACTCGTTATTCCATAAATGTCAATAATACTATTATTTACACATTCGATAATTCGAATAGGTCCTGATTGTGAAACTAGCGGAAAACGTAAAGCATGTAAAAATTGTTCATGTGGTCTTGCTGAAAAATTAGAACAAGAAGTTAAGGTTCCTGAATTTACTTCATCTTGTGGAAATGTATGTATTACACGCACACATATACGTCTGTACATCTGCAATATTTACATATGTCAATAATATTTATTTTATTATGTGTATATATATATATTTTTATTATGATTCTTTTCTTAAATACACATTATTAGTGTTCTCTTGGTGATGCTTTTCGTTGTTCAACATGTCCTTATCTTGGCACACCATCATTTGCGCCTGGTGAAAAAGTTACATTGGCAGGAAATTTGATGCAAGATGATATTGAGGTTTAGTACTTGGCGGTAATTATATAGCACGCATAATTTAATAATTCAAAATTCTACAAAGAATTAATATTTCCTGAAATTTTATTTTAAACATTCAAAATAAATACTATACAAGTATTATTTAATTATTATTATTCTATAAAATAATTATTATTAGATTGTTATTATTATTAATTAGAATATTATACTATATTACTCTATTATGATTAATAATTATTAAATATATTAAAAAATCAATCAATTTTAATTGTTCATTAATCTGTTGTTCATTCAGCGGAAACACGTTCTACATTTAATGTTAAACAAATAATCATCACCAAGAATCCATAGAGAGCCAGTAATGCTGCACCAATCTTATATCTATCCCATGGATCATTCTGATGAATTTTATAATAAAATATACCAGGTAATATAAATGAGATTGTTGTGGATCCTGTTGATCCAACGAATGCAAATACCTATTTTATTAATTTTTTAAAAAAAATAACAATAAAAATTAAGCATTTTTTAAATATTTAATGAAATGTTTTCCAAAAAATTTAAAAACTCGTAACATACCAAATCCAATTTTGTTACGGAAATTGCAATCGTATAGCTTGAAATTAAAATTCCGGATGTTAAAAATATATATTTAACTTTCATTAATAAATCGTCATCAATCTTACGATTATTATTATTATCTGATAGAGTTGGTGATGTTGAAGTAGTTCTTGATCGAAAAGTTAAAACTTTATCCAGACATGCTCTAGCAGGATGCGCTTGAAGTGGATACGAAAATATTACCAATATCACGATTGCTATCCTACCAATTGTTACTATTAAACCTGCATTATCTATAATTTAAAAATAAAAAAATTAAAACATCAATAATGAGTTATATAATCATTTTACACGTATAAAATATATATAACATACATTCTGATATTATGTTTGGTAAGACATCATCACCAAAACTTAGATAACCAAATATTCCAATTATTTGATAAACAATTGCTGATGTTCCAATAGCAGTGATAATAACATTATTAATATTTCTTTGATTATTGAACTCAAGCTCATTATAAATGGTAAAAAGCTAAAATAAATAAATGATAAAATTAAAAAATATTGAATTATCATAATTTAAAAATAAAAACAAAATAAAACTAACTTACATTTTGATGACAAGTAAATGAAAATATAAATATTGGTAAATTTGAAAAAAATTTACTTGATAAATTAACAAAATGTATTTTGTCTTTTGGTGGTGGGTCATAATCTGGAGCAAAATAGTAATAAATGACAATGAAAATCAAATAGACAACAGCAATCAAAGCTATTGAACTTGTGTGCTTCAACGAATCCAATCTTTTTAAGAATGACAATGGCACAATGAAAATCATCGCGACCGATATCCAAAAAGTTCTATCTGTCAACCAAGGAAAGTGGCTTGAAACTGTTTTATCCAGTAAAAATTTAACTACTTCTGGCATCAAATCACCAGTAATCATGAGATATGAAATTGATACTCCAAAACATTTGATTGCTATGGCCAAATCAAAAAATATGCCAACTGATGCATAGGTTAATTGTGATACTGCAAAAAACGATGCATTACGACCATTTGTATGGGTTGCTACCCTTGACAAAAAATATAAACCCAAACAAGAAGTAAAGCCTGCGTAAAGTATTACCACACTTCCAACAACAAGACCAACTGACGCAATTGCTGCCGGCTAATAAATAATAATATTATTATTAATATATATTTTGTGTGAAATAAATAATAAATAACGATTAATTACCATGGCCAACATGCCAGTTCCAATAATTGTATTTGCAAGATTTATCTAATAAAAAAAAATATAAATATAAATCATTTAATAATCCTATTATTATTCTATTATTAATAATTAATTTCATTTTTACCTACAAAACATGAAAAAAAGGTAGCCTTTGCACGATGGCCATCAGTAACTTCATCTTGAATGGTTATACTTTCACCTAAAAGTGGTAACTGCTCCAAAGAATTTCCATCACTTGTTATTGTAGAATTTGGTATTGCTTCCTCTTCGTCTGTGTTAACTGCAGAATATTTTATCATATTTTTCTTTCAAAAAAATTCAAATTAGAAAATTTTATGTTCTATATAGGTAAAAAATGGTAAAATGATTTTTTGATTCAAACATATTTATTATATATATATTTGTTTTGTTTTCTGAAGAAAAACCAATAGCGGTCGGTGGACGTAGTTTTGTTATACATAAATAGAATTTTCATCATTGTCCATTTTTGGATTAATATTAATGAATATTAATGTTAATAACAGAAGCAATTTTCATTGTAATTTCTATGTTGTAGATAACTCTAAATTTTATTTAAACCAAAAACAAGAATGATGTGTTGTGTATGCGTAAGTTAGATAAATAGCGAATTTCGATTTAATCATTTTTATTATAGTAAATAGTAATTGTCTTCTAGGATTATGTTCTTAGTATTAGTGCCTAACATTTTTGTTGCTACTAAAAATATGTATGAGACGAATATGGAGATTCTTTTTTATTGTTTCTATAACAAAAAAAAGATGCTAATCCTAAAAACGTCCAATGAAATCATAAAAAGATTAAATTATCTTTTATCAAATGCCACTGACACGACTTTTAAAAATCGTTGAAAAAAAAACATCTCGGAAAAATTCGACCACGAAATACTCAACACGACCTGTATATATTATATTAAGTAAAAATTCCTTTATGGTCAAAAATAACTTGGTCATGTGCGTTTCAAACCCGGATAAAAGATCATATCACGATTTTTGTTGTTCAATGTCAATGATAATTGAATTCAGCCTTTTAAATTCAAATTGAACTGAAACGATTCATTCAGAGCCTTGTTCTCTTCTTCGAATTCACAATTATTACTATTATGCTTATAATGAATTCTTGTTAGTAAAAGGATAAAATTTACGACTACAGTCAAAGCTCATAATTTATAATTTTTTCAGGAACCAACGCCAGTTATATTAAAGTTTTATTCAACAATTTCATAATTGATAAAGTCATATACAACTCTCTGACTTTTTATTATGTGCCACCAATTTCATTCATCAACTTTAAATTTCAATATTATCTCATCATCTTCCAACACCATTTCTATGATTTCTAATTTTATAAGAAGATCTTTTACAGTATTAAAATTATGCCTTCTCTCTTGTTCTGATGGAAATTCCTAATAATGATATTTTTATTATTAATTATAATAATATAGGCACATACATGTAAAATATTGATAATTTACCGCTTGCAATTGCTTTAAAGTGATTTTCTTACTATCAGAATCGAGCAAAAATATTATAATTTTTGCCATAGTATTGCCAATGTTATCTGTCTGAAAAAGAAATTTACACAATCTTCTCAAGTTCTCAATGCCAGTTGATCTTTGATTCTGACGATCTTGAATCGCCTAAGAAAATAATAGTAGAGAACAATAATTAAAACACGACCTATCAGATTTCTATAACTTGATCAGTTATTCATACCTTTTCGTAATCTTCTTTCAATGCTGATAAATACTGATCACATATTAATCCAAATTTAGTGAAATTGTTGGCTTGTGCATAAATCAAAAGAAATCAAAAAAGAGACTTTTTCGTTATTGAGTGTTTAAAAATGATGACAAGAAATATTACAATCTTTTATGAAATCATACTTTTTCCGTTGAATTTCGGTAAGGTTGAATTTTCAAACATCCTTCTTTCTTTGATCTTATCCAATCCGTCCAGTTCTGTTAAATTTTGTTTTTGCGATGAAAGCTCATCTTCCTAATCAAAAATATTTTTTGATTAATTCACAACAACAATAATTCATATTATTATTAATATATTACCTTTCTTCTATAATCTTCATCTAATTCTTGAACACATTTAGTTATTCTTTCTTTCTTTTTTTTCAATTCTCTTAGTTTTTTTAACTGCAAATTTTCTAAATTAGTTGATGAATGCATTCCTCTAAAATTTGAATTATCAATATTGTAATTATTATTATAATTATATCTTGATCTAGTTTGGAATGGTGATTTCTCTGATTTTCCATACAACTGATTTTCTAATCTATCCACCTGTAACATCAAAGTGTGTATATAATATGTTGACATATATATCTATATATAAAATAGTGATATTTACAGTTACATAGCAAATGTGTAATTATTTAAAACCTTTTCCTGTAAACAATTGTCTTTTTCTTCTAGTTCCTTTAATAAAATTTCTGTTTCAGAAAATAAATATTTGATTCTTGATTCGAAATGTAAAGAAGTTTGATTTTTCATTTGATTTAATCTTGTTTCTGTAATAAGATCACACACCTAAAAAGAATTGATATTAATCTCTTTATTTTAATATATCGCATCACAACTATTGCTTACTGTATCACACTTTATCAAATTTTTTAATCTAGTAAATTTGGTTAAAACTTCATCGAGTCCTTTTACGGTTCTTTGAAGCTATTAGTAATTACTAATTATTATTTTTTTTTTTTTATAGTTGTTATCATCAAAAGATAAATAAATAAGCTTACGTACACTAGAAGAGCTATCTTTTAAGCATGAAGCACATTGTTGGAGACTTTGTAAATAATTGATTTGTTTTTTTGATGTATTTTTAACATTAAGTTGCTTTCTTGGTGACATTTGTTTTTTTTTTTATAACAAAGGGATGAAAATCATGTTGCAGATCTCATTTTTAATACGCGTTATCGAGGTTTATGATTGGCTAAAGATGCTCTTTAATTATTTTCGATTAATCAAATCAAGCCAGATAAAACCTGAAAGTAAAGATGAAAGAAAAGTAAGAAAGTATGATTTTGGAATTGATTATTCTGTGTGAAAGTTATTGAATAATATTAGAAAATATAAGATCATTGTCTATGATGATGATCACATCTACATATTAATATTATTCATACAAGGGAAAATCCAGCATTGTTTACAATATGTAAAGAAAAAAAAAACAAAATCACGTCGCATTCGAGTTGTAACTAGTATCTAAATCCAAGCCTTATATGAGCGAGTCGATTTTAACTTGTATAACAACTTTTATTTAATACATAAAGCTTGATATTTAATTGGTATGCAATGCTGATTTATTTGTCACGTTCAAGTAATGATATATGACGAAACTTTTGACTTTAGCCATTGACGTAACTAAAGTATTGACTAAAAGGTAGTTGCTCATCAAGGCCGTTCGACAATTTGACTAAAGTAAAAGCCCTTGATGTAGGTAAAATCACTTGACGTAATTAAAAATACTTGATGTAAGTGAAAATGCTTGCTTGATACAGTTCCAAATTGTGTAATGTAAAAATTTATGTCTCGGGGATAAATAAAGAATTATTATATCATTGTATGAATATTACAATGATGCAAGAAGAATAATTATCATGGGAAGTTTAATTTGAATTAGAAATTTTACTTCATTAAACTACTTGTTTTTTCCCCTTCTTTTTTACAAATTAAACTCATTCTTCTGACTTTGAAGTTATCTACGCATAATAGTAATACGCAATAGTATTAATAATATTAATAATATGCTTGAGCTGTCTTTGATGTCTGAGTTTGAAGGTTTATCAATATTGGTACTTGGAACGACCTTTACATATCATGTTTTAATTTTGATTTCTATTTTAAATCTTCAAAGAACGCTGAAATTCTTTTATTGTTGAACCAATTACTAGAGTTTGGTGGTGATGAAGTTGCTCTTTAAGGGTAGGGGGAATCACGTGCCAAATTATATATTAGATCCGGCTCAAAAATCCAAATTTATGCACGTTACATAGATAAGTTACGCGAAACGCGTTTAAACATCTTCAAAATTTTGTTGCATGTAAATACAAAACCCCTTTAA
>CAUDNR010000131.1:0-12462 GCA_958430865.1 Entrophospora sp. SA101 | reverse complement strand
GATTTACATAGTGGTAATATATTATTGCAAGGAGGTGGTTGTTATATTACAGATTTAGGATTATGTGGACCAGTTGACAAAAAGTTGTCAAATAAAGTCTATGGAATTATATCATATGCTGCACCTGAGCTACTTAGAGGCAAAACGAATACAAAAGAATCGGATATCTATAGTGTTGGGATGTTAATGTGGGAAATATTTGCAGGTCATCCACCATTTGATGATAAAGCTCACAATCATCGTTTAATTTTTGACATATGTGCAGAAGATTTACGACCACCAATATTGTCTGGAATGCCTGATGATTATGTACAAATGATGCAGAGGTGTTGGGATGTGGATCCATCAAAAAGACCAACTAATAGAGAGCTTTGTATTTTTGCTAACAATAAACACACTGAAATTATTAATGATAATAATAATAGTAATAATACTACTAATAGTGATGGTAGTAGTGCTTGGCAACAAGTATACAAATCACATCCGGGTGCATATCATAAAAGTAGAATCTTGGATGAAGAGATTGCTAAATCAAAAAGCTTGAAAATTTATACAAGTAATGATAGTTCGTTAAATAATCTTGATTTTAACTCTTTTCTCTTAAATGCTGAAGGTGAATAAAAATTTCATTTTTAATTAATTAATTGGAACTTACTATCCATTAATTATTACTAACAATATTTTTTATTTACATTTGATTCTAACAATTAAAAGAAAGAATCGATGAATGACTTATTTAATCTCCACTAAATTTATTCATTATCTTTTTATTTGTCATTTTATTTTATCTTTATTTTATTTCTTAAAACTAAACTATAAATAATGTTTTGAAATAATAAACTTTTTAATTCTGATTAATTAACAATTATGGCCTGACTTTTGGGCTACTCTTGTCAGTTAATTGCAAATAATTAGTTTACAATTTCCTCTTTCTTGTACCTAGACGAATCTGTGCACAGTTAATGGTACCAGATAATTGTAATTAAATAAATATGGCCTTTTACAAAGTTCTTTTTATTCACTCGTGATCGATTTATTTGTTTACATTTATTGAACTCATTTTTGATTTACTTGCAAAACAACTCAAGTAGCTTGTTTAACAGCCTTACGTTTACAATTACAACAACACTACCAGTATTTCCGATTAACCTTTGGAAGATGCTTCATTAACACTCGCCAGGTAACCACATTAATCCTTACTCACTAAAGCAAATCATGTTACTAATAGTTGTTAACACTCACTAGTTAACCAACGTTAGTCCTAACCTTGCTTTCTTGCTCACTAAAGCAAATAAATGTGACTTTTTACCAAAGCTCCACAATTGTTACCTTTTACCAAGACATTAACTACACTTGTTGCTTTTATCAAGGCGCTTTAAACAAAGAAAATAAAGACAATGTTTTTATTTAACGATTAATTTTATTTAATAAAAATAACGATTCTATCAAATTTTTATTTTGTTGGAATGTTAATTATCCTCTGCGAGGACCAGAAGTTATCAATGGAATTTTCATTGATCAATATATATTAAATCGGACCTGGACACTTTACCGACACCCACTTTACCGACAGGACACTTTACCGACAAGTATTGTGTTAACAATTTGCCAAGGACTGTGTGAAGACCTGGATAACTAGCTAAAAATTTGGTTTTTTACAACAAGTTAAATCAACCGTTAATTAACTAATAACACCACTTATTATCCTTACTTTGCACCAAAAACAAGTTCATAAAAATACAATATAGATACATGTGTAATATTTTTTTTTTGTCTGACGAAATTGATAAAAATTGCGTATATTAAATTCATCAATCATTTACAAAAAATTATTATTATTTTTACACAAAAAAAATTTTTTAAAAAAAATTTTAAAATTAAATATTATGGGCAATTCCCTGAAGAAACTTTATAGTTGATCTAATGTTACGGTCATTTAATACTGTTTGAATCCGTATTTTACGATTACGATCTTGTTCCTCGCAAGACCATTTCTACGTCAAGTTCGACTTTACTTAGATTGTCGGTAAAGTGTCCCAGGCCCTTATAAATACGGAATTGCGAAAATCTACTCCAAGAAAATAAAAATTTATCATTTGATTAAAAATGAATCAAACATCTACTTATTCTTATTTGGCACTCACATTAAAGAAACAAATTTTAAAGTTGATAGAGAAAATACCAAAAGAAGATGAATTAACTATTACAAAACGGGGGGAATTAAAATTAAAAAGAAATGGAGAAGAACAGGCATTACGATTAACATCACAACAACAATCCTCCGGGATTGAAGAATATTTGGACGAATTTAGAGAATGGCGAGACGACAAAGTAGAACTACCAACTATTGAAGGCAGTACAGAAGCACAGTTGGGGGTAATTTTAGCAAAATTTAATTTTCCTAAGAACAGAATTTTTGAAAATTATTATGTTCTTGAAAAAATCATAAATTATCACTCTCAACTTCAAGGAAGAGTATTAATAGGATATTGTCCAAGCCGAACGTGGAGGATAAACTTGTCAGATTAGCAAAACGGACTGTGATCTTATTTGACATAGTCGGATTATCCTACTTATCCTTAAGAAGATTAACTCCTCGTACCCTTCAGAACCTGTCTAATGAAAAATTCGAAGGATTAATTAGTGGAGCAAGAGAAATCGTTGCAGAACGATTAGCACCACCTACTTTATTAGAAGCACTTTTGGGAGATTTTACTTTGCCTGTTTCGCAGGAGCTCAATTTAGAAGGAGGAGTGATGTTACCAGAATCAGACGATGACGACGATAATTTGGCCGAATCCTTTAATTTTGGGTCAAATTAAATTTTATTTCTATTTTTATTTTTATTTCTTTTATTTTTATTATTTAATAATCTATTATTTATTTTTATTTTATTTTATTTTATTTTTATTATTTCTATTTTTACTTATCAATAACGTGTATAATTATTTATTATTATTAAACATTCATATTTAGTTAACTTTATTTAGTAGTAGATTAATGACGACGGGCGGATTCGCTCAAAACGTGCGGATTCGCCCAAGTACAAAGTGAGCGAAAACGCACAATTTGAGCGGATTCGCGCAATTCGGGCTAATATGTGAAGAACATGTATATAAAGAACTTGATTTCGACCTAATGTAAAAGTAACTTTCTTATAAGTTAATTAGTTTCGACTAAGGAAAACTTTGTCATAAATTATTAGTTTCGACTAAATAAAACTAAATAAATAAAATAGAAATATTTTATTTAAACTATTATCTTCTTCTTTAAACAAAATTATTCGCTAATAACAAAATCAATTCGTTGATAACCTATTCATTCTGATCCACACAAAACAAAAATAATTGTTATCACCAATTAAAATACGCTCTCCCAAATTTAATCGGTGACACTATCTTTAAATAATTATGTATTTTAGTGATATCCCACTGATATCTTTTAATTCCAAGACATAGAGTGTTAATCCTAAGTGTGTGGTTATTAAATCACCTGCTTTATGTAGAATTCTCCAGTGGTAATGTCGCACTCTTCCACTTCAATCATTAAGTAGAGAGTGAGTTAAGTAAGTTGTAGATTAATTTTGTAACACTTCACAATATGTATATGTTTACTATATTAATAAAATTACTTGACATGACAAAAAAAAAAAAATTTATGTATTTTAGTTGAATGAAAAAAAATAAACTTAGGGTTTTAATTCTTTCATTGAACATAAATGTTGCATTTTTTCCCATATGTACTTCACAATGTTTATTAAATACATTTGATATTGTCATTGATATGACAAATGATTACTAGGACCATGCAGAAACAATGCTTTTTTTTTTTTTTTGAAAAAATGAATGAACAAACCTTTAACGATCAAGAAATTAATGACTACTATCAAGAAAATTTTAATAGCATGAATCTTGATTATTTTGCTAGCCAAGTTTTTGGTGATGCACAATTGGAAATAACAGACACTAGTATTTCTGTTACCTCATTAACTTCATCATCAACATCGAATCCTTTATGGCAACATTTCAATAGAGATCCATCTGATGCACAAGGTTATAATGTTTGTAAAAAATGTTCAATTAAGTATAAACTAACAACAGGTACTACAACACTTCGTAAACATCTCAATGACCATCACCAAATAGACATATCTGTTGGGAGTGTTAGAAAACAAAGAACAATTACTGGAATCGAACCTTTTGATGAACAGAAACAAATGGAACATACTAAATATCTTGTTCAATGGTTAATTTGCAATCTTCGGCCTTTTATCACCATTGAAAACTCTTATTTTAGAGCATTTGTTAGTCACTTCTGTCCTCGTTATACTATGCCTGAGTGACACCAAGTAAAGGATCTTATAATTGGTGGATTTAATAGTCGGAGAACAAAAATTGCTAATGAGCTTCATCAAATTGAGGGACAATATTCATTGATGGCTGACATGTGGACTTCCATAAATCGAGATGCTTTTTTAAGAATAACAATACATTATATAGATTCAAATTGGAAACTAAGCAATTTTCTCCTTGATATCATCCTTTTTACCACTAGACATACTGGAGAAAATATTGCTGGTGAAATTAAATGTGTTTTAGATGAACTCAATATTCCTGGTAAAATCATTGCACTAACCACTGATAATGAATCTGCAATGATTGTGTGTGGAAGAAGACTTGCCCAATCCCTTGATAGTCAACTTTTCTTCAATGACTTTCTCACATTATCATTGTGCAGCACATGTTCTGAACTTGAGTGTTAAGCAAGGATTAGAGCTAGTTAGTAATTCAATTAATAAAGTACATGAATTAATGGGAAAAATTAAAACTTCAACTCTCCTCAGTGATCAACTTTGTGGTTTTTGTAATTTAAAAGAGATCTATAACTATAAACCTGTTTTGGATGTGGAGACCCGTTGTAACTCAACTTACTATATGTTAAAACGTTTGGAGCAACTTGAACCAGCAATGGTTTTACTTTCTGCAGATAATAACAACATCAAAAATCTTTATCTTAATGAAAATGATTGGATTATAATTAGGGTAAATATTGGTATTAATAATTTTTTTTTAAAAAAAAAATCTTCACAAAAACAGGGAACATTAATAATTAATACCTGATATCCTCATCATATTTTATAGGATACTATATTACTTCTTGAACCCTTAGAACAAGCTACAAAGCACCTTTCAGCATCATCATATCTAACGATGGGTGATATTCATTTAGTCTTTGAAGGTATCCAGGTATATTTAGAAGATCAAATGGCTTCTTCAAAAAATTGATAAGTATTGGCAAATTATGGATCATTCTTCAATCGTTTCAGCAATCTTAGATCCTTGAACCAAGCTCACAATTTGTTCAGAAGAAAACCATCAAATGGCTTGTGGACACATTTGAACAAAATTTGAAACATACCAGAGACACTCTCCTAACACACAACCTCCTGGAAGAAGACTACCATCATCCACCACCACAAATACAACTCGTCAATTTTTCACTCAACTTCGATGTAATTCAACTACACCACAGATTGCTCCAACACATTCACTATCAGAGTTAGATCACTATCTAGCATTACCAATAGATGATGAAACAGAGCCTTTATTATGGTGGCAGGCACATGCAAAAGAATATCCAGTTTTAAGTAATATGGCGTGAGATTATCTCACCATTCAAGCAACTAATGTTCCGTCAGAAGAGGCATTCTCAATTTCTGGAAATACAATAAGTAAAACTCGAAATTGTTTGTCATCAGAGACTGCAAGAGCATGCTTATGTTTGAAGAGTTGGATTATTAATAAATTAGGAAATTAGAGTACAAAATATTTTATCTTTTTTTCAATAATAGTAATAATAATAATAAGCAATAAAACAATACATTTGTTTATTTATATATATATATATGTAATATTTTTGATTAAACTGTTCCAACCACTCAAACCACTTTCACAACCAAACCACTTTCAAACTGCTTTTAATGAAACTGCCCTATCCCTAATTGATGTATTGGTGTGTAACATGTGGCATGTGGGGAAAATATGATAATGCCAAAAAAGAAACCAGATATAAAAAAGAAATGAAAATCCAAATACAAGAAATGAGTAAGTGTCATTTTTTTTTAAAAAGGTGGTGATGGTTGGGACGCGTTACAACTGTTGCCACTACTCTAGTTTGAAATAATTTTCCTTATCATCAATTTCTTTTAATACTTTTTTCTTTAGTTTACTTGATTTTTTCTTTTTATTGTTGCTAGTCATTTTTTTTTTATGATAATGATATTATCTAAACAATAAAAAATCTTCAATAAAATAACATTAGTATGCAAGTTTTTTTAGCTTGTTTGTATAGATTTGTTTGGTTGCCACTATACAAGTTAGAGTTGTCAAAAGAAATGACACTCAGGATTTTGATTCAACATATTGCAGTCAGGGATATTTCCATAGATGGAAATACTAAATACCGTAATGATCAACGGTATGAAAATTTCTAGAAAAAATTTTGATTGGCTAAATTCAACCAGGGATAATACCTTTAATGATCGACGTTATGAAAAGAAATTCTAATTGGCTAAATTCTGTGCAGATCTTTTCGTTGAATAAAAAATAATGAAAAGAAAAACAAGAAAAACATGGCGGGAGCTTTATTAATTGATTATATAATTTACAAAATTATATAATATGTGCATTTTTAACTTTTCTAGAAGTTTACCCAAGATCAAGCAATGCCAGAGATGCTATTTAACTAATATATAGCATATTATTATATTAATAATGATTTTTATTCCATTATTAAATAATTTACTAAGTTGCCATTCATCAGAACAAAATACTTCATTTTAAAATTTAAATAATACCATATAAATTTCCTTGCCAATTCTATTAAATAATAAATAAAGGATACATACAAAATCCATATAGTAAAAATAAATAATGATTAATAATATATTGAAATCAATAGACACCATTGTAAATAATACAAAATAATTTATTTGGAGCTTTATGCTTACATTTCCATACTGAACCACTTTAGTGCTCCATCTGCAATCCAACAAAGTTGTTGCAAAGGCAGTTACAACTAGGTGTTGCAATCATTTGTATATGATGTAAAGGTGGTTACAATCATCAAAGTTGCAGTCGGTATCCTTAAACTACCTTTAAATAAATAAATAATAAAGCCTAAATAAAAGTATATTGTTATTAACAAATTAATTTACATGAATAAATATAGTAATGGTGATTCTGAATATACTTAATAATAAGATTTGCACCAACATGGTGTCAGGATATTTGTTTGCAATATCTTCATGCAAATATAATGGTCTAAAAACTAAATTCTAGTCATAAATTTCTAATTTTAGTAAAAACGTACTTTGAACAAATCAACAGATTATTACAGATTATTAACAGATTATGAAAGAGCAAGTTTAATAGTATTTCTTTCAATTATTAATAAACCGATTTATTTTTAGAAAGTGTAACATAGATATAACAAGAAGTATCCTGTGAATTCGTTTGTAACATATAATGAATTAATCAGCAGACTATTCTAGAGTTGAATCCAGATATGGAAATATCCCTGACTGAACTACATGATACAGTGAACCCTCCCTAAGTGCACCCTCCATAAATGCATGCACTATGTATACCCTCCATAAATGCATGGCCCATCTCATCCCCAAGCTTATAGAGAGCTTATAAAATCACCCTCCATAAATGCACACCCTCCATAAATGCATGCTCACAAGAAATAGCACTATGTTCCCAAGGGGGGTGCACTTATAGAGGGTTCACTGTACTTCAAAATCAACAAATGCCCATGACTTAAGTTCAGGAATTTTTTTCATATTACCATGCTGACAATCTTCTAAACCATTTGTTCTTAAATGTTTTTGTAAGGTTTTCAACATATTTATTTTAATATCACATAATTTTAAAAATACAGGTTGACAGATTTGTATATTTTCATTATATTTATATTTATAATAATGTTTATCAATATCTTCTTCACTGCCATTTCTTTCAAATTGAAAAACCATCAATTGTGTTTTAATAGAAAGATCTTTTTCTTTTTTATCTAAGCTTTTAAATTCAAAATACCTTTCAAAAAAGTTTTTGAAACCTATTTTTTCAAGGCAGCTTTGTGAATCATTTTTCTCACATTTACAAGGAGAACTTTGGAAGAATGATTTTAAATCATCAATTACATCAATTACTAAATCATTTTTTTCATAATCTTTGAATTCTTCTAACTCTAATGAATTTTCTGATGTTGAATTAATTACAGACATGTTTTAATAAAATTTTTTGAAGGTTCAATAAATTAAGATATCTTTAAAATAGAATTTATTTATGAAAACTTATTCAATGATTTTTTATTTCAAAAACAAGAAAAAATTCACATTATTTATTTTATAGAAATTTAAAAATAATCTTAGCTGTTATTATTAATAATATTAATCTTATATAAAAATTTCAATTGTTAAAGATATTTGGGAATTTTATTGAATCTAAAAATACCAGTGGCTGGTATGGTTTATATTCCCAAAATGCCAAATAGCTTAGTATCCAAAAATGACAATGGCTCATTGTGGTTATAACCATATAAAATTTGTTATAACCAAAAGCATCAATAAAATCTAATTGTAAAGCAAAATGATTTCCAAAAATGGTAATTGAATTCCAAAAATATAAATATAGAAATGAAATGAATTTATTCATACAGTAAAAAAATTTTCTTTTCTTTGCTGAAATAATATAATAATGATAATAATAACATTCGTAAATATCTCCTTGAATAATTTGTGATAAATAACGATCAAAATTTTTAGGGGGCAAATTTTCCTTTTTTCGTGTAACAATTTTTAATCTCATGATTACTCAAAAAGATCTATTTTTACTAGGGATGTTAATCGGTCCTTTTGGGACCAGGTCCTGAACAGTCCCGGACCGGACTTTTTCAGGTCCAGTCCCGCATTTGGGACTTAAAGTCCTAAAAGGTCCCTGTGTAACCTTATGCGCTGATTTTGTTTGAACCTCAAAAATTCAGTATATACGACAATAAGGTTTGAAAAAAGGGTCCAAAAAACCAAAGCAAATAATAAATTTTTTATCATTATATTCAATCATTATTCAAATATTCAATCATTAATAATAATAATAGTAATAATATTAGTAATAATATTAGTAATAGTAGTAGTAGTTTTGAAAATTGTCATAATATTGATTTTTTCATTTGCCAAATAATTAACCAACTACACTTTTTATTGAATTCTTTCTTTATTCATTCATTCGCCCATTCATTTAATTCATTTGCCAATTTATTCATATACATTTTTGTTAGCATAGTAATTAATAATAAATAATACAATTATATTAATATAATTAAATGAAATTTCATCATTTACAAATAGAGATGGATTCAATAATGAATTTAATAATAATGAATTTAATAATAATGAATTTAATAATAATGAGTTTAATAATAATGAATTTAATAATAATGAATTCGATGACAATGAATTTAACAATGAACAAGACTTTTGTAATAATGATGACGATATTCAATTTTTATATTCAAGATCATCTCCACCTCCACCCCCATTTTCACCTTCAACATCAACATCAACACCAACATCAACATCAACATCAACATCTACATCAACATCTACATCAACATCAACATCTACATCTACATCAACATCTACATCTACATCAACATCAACAATTACTGTTAAAAAGCCACAACATTTTGTTCGTCAATACTTGAAAAATCTTGAAAATGGTTCTGTAGAGTGCACTTTTTGCAAAGTTAGGTTTGGAAAAGTAACTGGCATTAGCACAATAAAATGACATTTTGAAAAATGTCATAAAGATATTTATCAACAACAACACCAAACAACACTTAATTTTCCAATAAGTGATCCATATAAAAAAGAAGATTTAAAATTAAAAAAAATCAATGATAAGTTAATAAAATGGATAATTTTCGATCAACAACCCTTTGATGTTGTTGAAGATAAACGTTTTGTTGATTTGGTATCTGAACTTGATTCACATTATAGGTTACCTTGCTGTCAAACAATTTCAGGTTGGATTGAATCAATTTTTAAGAAACAAAAAATTATCATTAAAAAAATGTTTAATGATTTTTCACATAGGGTATCTCTCACAACAGATGCCTGGACTTCAACAACTACAAATCAAGGGTATCTAGGCATCACAGCTCATTGGATTGATGACAGTTGGAGAATGAAAAAAATATTACTTAATTTTATACCTCTTAATGAAAGCCACACTGGGGTCTATTTAGCAAATAAAATTTTAGATACTTTAGAAGAGTTTTCACTTTGCAAGAAAGTTTTGGCAATGACTACTGACAATGGGTCAAACATGGTTAGTTTAGCAGAACACTTAAATAATTATTTAATTCAAAAATACAACAATAAGGATTTTATGCATCTCAGATGTGGTGCTCATGTGTTGAACCTTGCAGTTAAAGAGGGAATAAAATTAATTGACCAACCAATTGAAAAATTACGTAAAACCGCTAGCAGTATTTGAAATTCACAGCCTATTTTAGAAGAACTTAAAACTATATTTGAAATGAAAAACCAAAAATTTTTAATTCCTGATTTGGACATATCAACCAGATGGAATTCATTATACAACATGATAAAAAAGATGTTGAGGATAAAAGATATGGTTGATATTTTAATAGCTGGGAACAGAACACTTCTACAAATTTATCCAAATGAAGAAGAATGGAATGACATTAAAGTATGTAAAAAGATTTTTTGTATTAAATTTTTTTGCAATTATTTTATATTTTAATTAGATACTTATTCTGGTAAATTTGTTCACAATATAGAATACATATAATTTATTGGAGCCCATTTTTTTGGCAACAGAACTTTTGTCAGGATCTAGTTATCCCACTCTTGGTGACCTCCGATTAACATTTTCAACAATTATTAAGGGATTGAATGAGAAAATTGGTATTGATCCACCAACTACACAATCATTAATAGCAACAGCTATTGTTATTAAACTTGATGATTATTGGAAACTACTTGATCAAAATTCTAAAATCAGTTCAATACTAGATCCTTCACACAAGTTATTGACTTTTCCTGAGTCTGAAGTAGAAAAAGTCAAAACTGAATTTTTAAAAAAATATAAATCATATTCAGAAAAATATGATTCTTCTTCTGAGACCATCATAATGAATCAAACTTCAAAGCGTAATTATTTCAAACAACTACTTAATCAAAACCAAAACAATAATCAATCAACTACTACAAACAATGAATTTATATTTATTAGAAGATACTTTGATGCACCACCAGAAGAAATTGAATGTTTGGATTGGTATGCATCAAGAATAAAGGATCCTAATTATATAACTCTGTCACATATGGCAAAAGATTTTTTTTCAATACAAGCCACAAGTGTATCAAGTGAGCAAATGTTTAGCATTGCCAAACATACATTAAATCCAATTCGAAATAGGTTGGATTCAGAAAAAGCACAAGCAAGTCTATGCTTAAAGAGCTGGATTGAAGCAGAAATTGTTTCAATTTAATTTTGGTTTTTTTATTTTGTTTGTTTTTGTATGTATATATATATATATTTTATAACAATAAAATAATAAGTTTTTTTAGTTTAAATAATAATATGTTTAAAAAAAACTTGGGACTTTTTAAGGACTTAAGTCCGGTCCAGTCCCAAGATAGGACTGCCAGTCCCAGGACCGTCCTGAACTGTTTAGGACCGATTAACATCTCTAGACAAAACGTGAGTGTTGTTGTTTGGTTTGGTTTGGGTCTCCTAAAGAAGTGTTAATAACTAACCAGAGGTACTTTTTTTACTTGTATTGATATTTTTGGTTATTATAAATATTTTAATTGGAATCAAAACGCGGAGCAGATCATTGCTGGGTGATTACAGGATTTTCATTGATAATATTTTGCTTTGCGTAATCGTAATGATAATATTATTATAAATATTATAATCACAAGATGTCAAGGCAGCACACTGTTGAAAAAGAAACAATTTGATATGCAACATTTGATTATCGAAATAGCAGGCGTTGAAGCACGCACTCTACCTTGAACACATTACAGTCATTCTCACACGTTCCTCGTGTTCAAAAGGCTAATCTGACCTGATCCCCCAATGATACAACAATGCAACAGAATTCCAGGGGGTGGGAAGCAATGCCCTAGAATTTACCGAGACTGCATCAGCATAATGGACATTCGTTTATCACATAGTGACAAAATTGAATGCAGATCTTTTTTATGCTGTGCAGCAGCATATTTTCAATTGTTTTAAAATAGAAAAGGCTGGTTATAACACGGGTGATTAAAAACTACTTGTAAAATGATGATGTTTTGCTTGAATATACTTTTTGTTAGTTAAAAGGCTTGGACAAAAAGATCAAGGGAGATCATTGATTTTG
>CAUDNR010000130.1:22188-32785 GCA_958430865.1 Entrophospora sp. SA101 | reverse complement strand
GAATTCACTCCTGAAAATATTGTTAAAAGTTTTGGTAGTGAAGCATTAAATTATGAAGAAGCTTTTGGTTTTACTTATCAAGAAAATGAAGAATTAAAAGTAAAGGATGCTCTTCTAGAAAAAAAGGTTGTTGAGTTACAGCAAATTAATCAAGAGTTGGAAGAAGCATTAGAACTAGAAGTGGAAACATCTGAATGTCATTTAGAGGCTTTTGAAGTAGCTAGAAAATGGAGAATAAGGCAAAGCAAGGAAAAAGATGACAACTTAGAAAAGGCTTTGAAAAAAATAGAAATGCTAGAAAATGTTGTAGCATGGCAGAATTATTTAGCAGATAAGCAACTTCAAGAATTACCATCCTTACCAAAAAAAGAAAGAAAATTCAAACTCCTAACTAACAAAGTAAAGAACAGAATTAAGCAAGTAAAGGAAATAACCAGAGAAAAATTCAATGCTTATATTTTACAAAAGAGTAAATAGTATGAAATTAGAATATCAAGCTATCAAATTAAGGAGAGGAGATAAATGGCATTGTAATTTCTGTTCTTTTGAAAGAGAAAGGAGTTTAACTGCTACTTACAAAATAGTATCTTACAATACAAACAATAATGATTACAATGACATTGCTTATATTTGTGTTGAATGTAAAAAAGCTCTTGATGATAATACTTTGCCACATTGTAATGATTGTGGTAGAATTATGAGAAGCAGGATAGATTGTTTTTGTGATTTAAGGAAAGATGAACCAGTTAAAACCCCAACCATAACAGAAATAATGGCACAGAGTTATGTTGGCAGATTGGAACAGCAGAATAAAGACTTAAAACAGCAACTATCCAGTGCTAAGGAAGAAATCAGTTCTCATTTGGAAGCCTTAGAAGTTTCAAAGGATTGACATAATAAGCAAAAGCAAGAATTATTAGATAAAATTCAAAGACTTGAAAGTGAAGTTGAACAGTTAAAGAGACAGCAGACTCAACTAACTGCACAAATTGAAGTTAAAGAAACTAATAAATGACCTTGATTGAAAATTAAAAATTAACAAAGTTGAAAAAAAAGTAATTATTTGCTTTAGTTATTCTGCCAGTTTTCTTTTTTTTCTTGATTCTTTACTAGAATTTTCTAATAATCTTTTGAAAACTCTTTCCTTTGATAAATTTCATAGGTAATCCTTTCTTTTCTTAGATAAGCTTCTAGTGTTTGAGTATCATTTATTTTGAAAATATAAGGAGCAACTTTTTCACCCTGTTCCTTTTTTAAAATACTTCTAATGGTGCTGTAATTCTTTGGTTCCATGGTAGATCGGATGTAAATGAGTTTCATATTAACTATTTTTATATAGAGGTAATTCTATATATCACTTAAGATAGCAAATGAGATATTATAAAACTGTTAATTATATAATCACATTACAAATGACTAAATTTTGGACCCTGAAATCATTGGTAACAACAATGTTCACTTTGTCTGGTTTTGTTGCAGCATTCCCCATTTATGATGTGTATTGTTTTAAATTATGTTATATCATTTTAATTTATGATGTTGTTTGTTAACATTATAAAAAAAAAAAAAAAAAAAAAAAATGAGCCCCTAATTTCACATTTAATTTTAAAGATGTCTTGTCATTTTGCTTTTAATAATGGAAATAAATGTTCTTGCTGGAAGTTCACTAAACAAGATAATAGTAATATTTGTCAAACATGTAACCACCAAAATACATTTCACTCTACAAAGGCTGGAGGAGATGGAGAATCCAACAATAGCCAGTTACTAGCTTTCAATAATTTGAATTATTCAACTCCACAAACAAATCCTTTATATCCAGCAACAGTGAAGGATCACATAAATGAGCTTTTTAATTATAATAATAATAAACAAACAAACTACAATGGTGAAGGTTCCTTTTCACCTGATATGATTAAATTTGATCCTCATTAATTAAATTTTAATAAAAAGAAACGTATAACAAAAACAAATATCAATGAGGTTGGTAGTAATAAGAATAATAAGACTGTATGTTTTACCATTATTTGCATAAAGGATGTTTATAATTTTTCTGAGGTTCCTACAATCCCTAGATCTGGTACAGAGTAGTAAGTATTATTTAATTGCATAACACTTTATTTATGACTTAAATGTATTATAAAATGCTAATCTATTTTTTTTTGTTCAGTTATAAAAACTTAGTGAGACTTAATTTGATCAAAGAGATAATTTTCCCTGGTGAGAATAACAATATTATTTGTTCAACTATAGAATCGGAATTTAGTTTGTTACAAAAAGACCAATGGTGTTTTTATAAGCCTGCTGGCTCAGATCTTTATCCAATTCAACGAGGAAACTCTGGATATGTTTTGCAAATAATTAAAAAGTATGTAAAATTTTGATTACCTAAAAAATAGATAAATAGATTTGCAAAATTTTGATACGAAATTTATTTTTAAAATTTTTTTATTTTTAATTTTCTATATTTTTATTAAAATTTTAGAGTAGCAGGGAGTAATAAAAAGTTATATATTGGACCAACTGATAAGCCACTTGATATAAAATTTTTATTAGATCAACAAATACTTGAATCAACAAATAGTGATTTATCTTTTTCTAACAACAATGCACTTTTTAACATTTCTCCAGAAAATTATCATGTGGACCATACAAGCACATTATTTGATTCATCTCCAGAGTATTTAAATTATAGTTTTGATAACCTTGATGATATAAATAAGTCTTTATATGACTTTTATGATAAAAAATATAAATTGAATGACAGAAAAATTAACATCGATATTGGATCCAGTGAAACAATACTTAAAGATCTAATTAAATGGATTAGTAATGCAAACGATGAGGCATTACTATTAAAACCAACAATTAGGTTCATAACTGAACGGTAATTTATTATTACTATGTTGTATCAAAATTCAATTACTTCTGAACACTGATTATTATTAATTTCATAATACATGCAATTTAAAATTTTATTTATATTTTATATTTTATATTTTAGAGCAATAGATTCAGGAGGTGTGTATAGAGATGTAGTGCACACATTTTGGAAACAGTTTTCTTCAATGTTTTGGAAGAAATTTATAAATGTGGCCATTATTTGAAGATTCACATAACTCTAATTTTTTGATAATGTCACACAATACTGTCATGTTAGATTATCATGAAATGTATCGAATTTTTGGAATTGCTCTTTCTTGGGCACTTATTCATGGTGGTCCATATCCACATTATATTCATCCATTTCACTTAAAATATTGTTTTGGAAAAGAGATTGAATTCAAGGATATAGTATCTGAAATGTTTCCAGTTGTTGACAAATTGGTTAAATCAATAATTAATTCTCCTTCAGGTGACTTCAAAAACATTGATGATTTAAAAGAATGGTCAATTTCTAATGATATTAAAGTAGGTGGCATTTTTTATTTTAAGGGTGTCATGTTTCAAGACTTAAGAGTGATAAAAATTTTTTCAAATGTAATAAAAAATATGAAAATTCAATTTTTAACTGCATATTGGATATTCTTTTTAGATGTCCTTTTTAAATACATTAAAAAAAAATGATTTGGCCAATTATATTTCTCAATATGAAGTAATTAATACACGCAAACAGGAATTGCTGCAATTTAAAGAAGGTTTTAACAAACTGGACATAATTAAGGTTGATTTTATATTTTCTTTATTCGTTTCCTTTAAATAGTGCAGATTATGTGTTTATTAATTAAGTTTGGTTTCATTGAAAATTACAGACAATAAATAGTTTAGGAGGTTGGGATAGCATGAGCTCTGTTTTGTATCAAGTGGTGACAAATTGCAAAGAGCTTTTAAATCAATTTGATTTATTAAAGATTGAAGCTACTTTGTATGATTCAAAAGGTGTTCCAATTTCTAGAAGAGATTCCATATATCTTAAATTTTTAATTTACATAAAATCGTTAACAAAACCTATAGAATGCCAGAATGTTTTAAAGATGATAACTGGGTCTATCCACATTCCAACTAAACAAAAAATAATGGTAATATACATATTAATTTTCGTACATTTAATATATTTTTTTGTTTTTTGGCTAATTTTATATCATTATATTAGTTTAATTGGTTTCATAAAGGTGAAAAGGATTGGCAAAATCTTCCCAAGGCTGAAACTTGCTTCTACAAATTAAAATTATGTGAAGATTATGACAATAATGAAATAGGCAATCTTCATGTAGTTTTGAATTCTGTTTTTTCCAAGTTTAATGAGGGATTTGAGGAAGAAATCATTCATATCAACGAAGAAGTTGATTCAATGGGATAATCAGTGTTTTAATATATATATATATTAAATGTGTGAGACAGAGGTGTCTATAAAATAAACAATAAAAAAAATAATAAGAGATTTTGTGAACTTGGAGCCATGTAAGTTGAATATTAAGGATTTATTATTATCTTAATTTTGTATAGTGGAAATTAAGTATTTTTAACTTCAAATTAAAATTGCTTAATTTTATTTTTGTATAAGTGGTAGAAAATAAGTTATATTAAAACACTAATAAAATAAGTATATACATTCGTACATTTTTTGCAAATAATTAGGGATCATATTTTTTGTTTATGTATTTTAAGTAGGATCAATTTTTCATCATTTTGGTGAGTGATTTAATTTGAGATATCATATGCAATGATGGTTTAAATCATCAAATGGAATGGTTCAAGCATATCTTGCAACATATTTTCATTAGAAAAAAACATATTGATATTATATTCTAGAATTTGTTCTTCAGTCATGTTATAATTTATTAAAGATGAAAATTATCAAACTATTTATGATGTCATCTTTAAAGTATAATTGAAAGCATGTTTGAAGCAGATATTAAAAATATTAAATTGAATTTGTGTTTAAACTCAGTTTAGTTATGCTCCACCAAAGCAAATTAACATCCCTAATTTTAAGTATGTTTTGTAAAAAAATAAGCATCTTCATGAAACAACATAGAACTTGTGACATAAAAACATAAAATCTTCATGTGATGACATTAATATATTCATGTTGTTTGAAAAATATGATTATATTCTGTATTTCATACTTTTATTTAAAAAAAAAGGTGAACAATAGACAAAGAAAAGAAGGCAGAGAATAAAGGAGATGATAATAATGGAGGAAGGGAGGGGGATGATAAAATATTGATGAAGACCCATCCACCTAATAAAGATATTTTATTAATTAATATTAATTTGTAATAAATGTGATACCAAATTGTGTACTTCTAAATATTTGTTGATTCCATAACGGTCCCGTTTACTTTGTCAAAAATCATTTTGTCAACAATCATTTCATCGACACCCATTTTGTCGAAAGTTTGTTTTGTCGAAAGTTCATTTTGTCGAAAGTTTGTTTCGTCAAAAGTTCATTTTGTCGAAAAGTTCATTTTGTCGAAAATTGCTTCGTCAACAATCACTTCGTCAACAATCACTTCATTGACAATCATTTCATTGACAATCATTTTGTCGAAAGTTCATTTCGTCGAAAGTTTATTTCATCGAAAGTTCATTTCGTTGACAGTTTATTTCGTCGAAAGTTCATTTCGTCAACAGTTCATTTCGTCAACAGTTCATTTCGTCGAAAATTAATTCGTCGGCTTATGTATCGTACTAATGATAAATGAGACGATGATAGTGATGGCAACAGTATCGACATTGAATATTTTAGCATTGATAATAATTATTGTTTTTAGTAGAGTGTGTGGATCAGACAAATTGGTAATATTCCTTTCATGATACATAAATTTGAATCATTTGTATACTTGCAAACTAATTAGCACTCTGATTTTACCTGAATTTTTCTTTCTTAATTACAATCATACAAATGCAAATTATACTAATAATAAATAAATTAAATGGTAGTAGTAGATACTAAATAGTGCAATGCATATGTTATCATTAAATTGAAAATTAGTCTTTGATATTATTAAAATCGTATGATTAAATGGGTCTGACAATCAAGTAAGGTTTCTAACCCAAACTGTTTCTCAAAGCTCAAACTATTTTGTCGATTTGGGTTTTTCAACGTTTTTTTATATAGAGGTAGGTATATTAGATCAGGAACCTTACAATAAAGCTATCAGATGAATTTTGTGCTTTAATTACAAAAGTATACTTTAATAATATCATGTTAAATAAATAAATAAATACTTTTTAATTTTTGGCTAGCATCATAACTATGCATGCTCTATAAACTTGTTTTTTAAAAAAACAATAATAATAAATTTTTTTTTTTTGTTTATTTTTTTAGATTTGATAATTTTGGTTAGTATTTAATTTTAGAAAAATTTTAAAATCAAATTGGTTATTGTTACCGATCACTTGCTAACTCAAAAGAGTATAAAATACATCTGATTTATTAATTAGAAATGTGTTTGTTTATTGTATAAAGGAATTTGGCGAAAACCTACTTTGTACAAAGATGGGTTTTAAGAATTTTAAAATCAACAATTAATTATTGTTACCGATCACTTGCTAACTTGAAAGAGTATACAATATATCTGATTTATTAAACAATTAGAAATGTGTTTCTTTTTTCCAAAATTTTTGCACATCTTTTAATTTGTAATATAATGGAATTTGGCGAAAACCTACTTTGTACAAAGATGGGTTTTAAAAAATTTTAAAATCAACAATTAATTATTGTTACCAAACCACTTGATACCCAGAAAGAGTATGGGTCTACATGACAATTTTTTCATTATAAATATAACTATAATTTGCAAAGACATCAGAATAAAATTTTCTTAATTTGATAATAATAACTATCATAATAACTTTATCATAATAACTTTATCATAATCATATCACATATATTTTACTACCTTTTTTAAAAATGAATAATACTGTTTATGAAATTGTTTCTTCTAATCGTGGTCAAGACAAAATTAATATTCATGGTTTTATTATGTGCAAAAATAAAAATCGTGGCAACTCTTATTACTGGTGTTGTGAAAAATATGATGCATTACAATGTAAAGGCCAAGCAGTTACCACATTCATTGAAGGACAACATCGTCTCCAAAAAGTTACAGATCATAATCATGCTGCGGAGGCAAGCCGAGTCAATGTTATAAGAACCGTTAATACTTTAAAAGAGAGAGGAAAAGAGACTAATGAACCACCTGCACAAATTATTCAAACCACAACTGCTAATATCTCTCACGAAATGCATCCATACCTTCCATCTCGTGATGCACTTCATCAAAACAATTAATCGAATTAGGAGTTCTGATCTTCCTGTAGAACCAGAATCTTTAAATGAACTTATTGTTCCTGAAGATTTGACAAAGACTCTAAGTGGATCAGACTTTTTGGTTAAAGATATTGACCTGGATCAAGATAGAATATTGCTCTTTACAACCATTGCTAATGACCAATATCTGGAACAATCCCCTTTCTGGATTATGGATGGAACATTTAAAACAGTTCCAAATATATTTAGACAGTTATATTCAATTCATGGACATGTTGGTAGAGATGAAAATTCACAAATAATGCCACTTGTCTATGCACTAATGTCCAGAAAATCGGAAGAATGTTATAGGAATTTGTTTCAGGGATTGGTTGACTTTGGTGATGAAAATGGTGTTCTTCTCCGGCCACAATTTATTTTAACTGATTTCGAACAAGCAGCCATCAATGCTGCTTGTAGAGAATTTCAAGGTGTCTAAAACAAGGGATGTTTATTTCATTTGGCTCAGAGCATTTACCAGAAAGTACAAGCTTCTGGACTTAGTGTTCAATATGGGACTGACGAAAATTTCAGTTTAAAAATTAGACACATTCCTGCACTTGCTTTCTTGCCTCCTGACGAAATTCCTGCAGCATTTGATCAATTAAAGGATGATATTCCTCCAGAGGCTAACGAAATCATAGAATGGTTCGAAGATTACTATGTGCATGGTAGAACAAGACACACATTAAGACATGGGAATGCAATTCGAGCACCACCATTATTTCCACCTGACTTCTGGTCAGTCGTTGATAATATCGATTATGCATTTCCACGAACTCAAAATTTTGTAGAGGCTTGGCATCGAAGATGGGGTGCCTTAGTAGGTACTGCACATTTAAGTGTTTACAAAATCATAAAGGAATTGCAAAAAGAACAAAATCGAGTTGAGCTTGATGTAGAATCGATTTTACGAGGAATACCACGACCCTTACAAAAAAAACAGGACCGTGAACGTGAAGCACGAATTTGGACAGTGTTCAATGACCATGCTAATAGACCACTTATGGAATTTCTTCAGGGAATGGCCCATAGCATTTCATTTTAGTGTTGCTATTATATTAAATACATTAGTTGTAATTTTTTTTTAAAAAAATAAAAATAGACATTATTAATTATTATTTGTATTTGTATTTGTGTTACGTTTTGTCAATTAATTATTAATTATTTCATAATGTGATTAACGTAAGAAAACGACCAAATTAAACTTTGGGTAATGTTTAACCAACAACGGGATGATGTGGTAACAATGGAAAATTTATTAGAACATTCAAAAAAATCATTTTGAGTAATTTGTCTCTTAAATTGGTCATGTTTACTTCATTGACAACCATTTCATTTATTGTTATGTTATATCGAGGTTGTTTCAAAGTTATATCAAGAGATATGGTCAAGAGAAGAGTTAGAAAGAGAGTTGTCCTTTGAGCAAGTCGAAAACCAACCCTTTAAATACATCTTCAAGTAGCACAATTTAATTTATTAGACTAATTTCTTCGACATTTGGTTTATTGTTAAGGGTAGTTTCGAAGGTATAGTGCAAGTCAATAAAATTTTTACAGCCATATGATTTTTGAAGATCGTCAAGTGCTAAAATTTTTCTTTTACAATTCCTATATACATATGTAAATGATGATTAGAACAATAAACAACAATAATGATTATAGTGATGTTATTAGATATAAGTTAATAAAAGAGAAATTTATATAAACTATTAAATATTTGATAAACGTTTGTTGGAATATTTTGTTCATAAATCTTGTCCTTAAAGCTTACTTTAATTACTCCTACACAAACTATTGAATAATTAATAAATCGTTTGTTAGAATATTTTGTTCATAGATCTTGTCCTTATAACTTACTTCGATTACTCCTACATAAACTATTGAGTAATTAATAAAACGTCGTTAGAATATTTTGTTCATAGATCTTGTTCATAGATCTTGTCCTTAAAACTTACTTCGATTACTCCTACATAAACTATTGAATGATTGATAAAACCTTCGTTAGTATATTTTGTTCATAGACTTGTCTTAATGTTTACTTCGATTACTCCTACATAAACTATTGAATAATTAATAAAATATTCGTTAGTATATTTTGTTCATAGACTTGTCCTTAACGTTTACTTTGATTACTCCTGCATAAACTATTGAAT
Source organism: Entrophospora sp. SA101 (assembly GCA_958430865.1). Taxonomy (NCBI): domain Eukaryota; kingdom Fungi; phylum Glomeromycota; class Glomeromycetes; order Entrophosporales; family Entrophosporaceae; genus Entrophospora; species Entrophospora sp. SA101. The sequence continues at coordinate 23,372 of CAUDNR010000130.1, read as the reverse complement.
AATTAATAAAACGTCATTGGAATATTTTGTTATAGATCTTGTCCTTAAAACTTACTTCGATTACTCCTACACAAACTATTGAATGATTGATAAAACATTCGTTAGTATATTTTGTCCATAGACTTGTCCTTAACATTTACTTCAATTATTCCTACATAAACTATTGAATAATTAATAAAACGTCGTTAGAATATTTTGCTCATAGACTTGTCCTTAATGTTTACTTCGAATACTCCTATACAAACTATTAAATAATTAATAAAACGTAGTTAGAATATTTTGTTATAGATCTTGTCCTTAAAACTTACTTTGATTACTCCTACATAAACTATTAAATAATTGATAAAACCTTCGTTAGTATATTTTGCTCATAGACTTGTCCTTAACGTTTACTTCAAATACTCCTATACAAACTATTAAATAATTAATAAAACGTCATTAGAATATTTTGTTATAGATCTTGTCCTTAAAACTTACTTCGATTACTCCTACATAAACTATTGAATAATTAATAAAACGTCGTTAGAATATTTTGTTATAGATCTTGTCTTTAAAACTTACTTCGATTACTCCTACATAAACTATTGAATAATTAATAAAACATTGTTAGAATATTTTATTATAGATCTTGTCCTTAAAACTTACTTCGATTACTCCTACATAAACTATTGAATAATTAATAAAACTTCGTTAGAATATTTTGTTATAGATCTTGTCCTTAAAACTTACTTTGATTACTCCTACATTAACTATTGAATGATTGATAAAACCTTCGTTAGTATATTTTGTTCATAGACTTGTCCTTAATGTTTACTTCGATTACTCCTATACAAACTATTAAATAATTAATAAAACGTCGTTAGTATATTTTGTTCATAGACTTGTCCTTAACGTTTACTTTGATTACTCCTATACAAACTATTAAATAATTAATAAAACGTCGTTAGAATATTTTGTTATAGATCTTGTCCTTAAAACTTACTTCGATTACTCCTACATAAACTATTGAATGATTGATAAAACCTTCATTAGTATATTTTGTTCATAGACTTGTCTTAACGTTTACTTCGATTACTAGGGTTTGTATTCATGAATACCATGAATACTGTTAAGGGGGTTACACACTATTAAAACAGCAAAAAATCCCTTAAAAATGCTTGATTTTAATAGTGTGTGACCATGTG
>CAUDNR010000130.1:7357-21333 GCA_958430865.1 Entrophospora sp. SA101 | reverse complement strand
CGTTTTTACGGATATTTCGATATAACGGATAAATTTCTTGGGCCAAACTTATCCGTTAAATCGAGTTTCACTGTGTAGTACAACGAAGACACATATTAATTTTAAGTTTCATAACTTCAACATGTTTCCACAAAGGGGACCGACGCAAACAGGATCCTACAATCTCTTCTTGGCCACCTTTTACAACTACAGGAAGAATTTGTCAAAAATCTCCTCCAAATACTATCACTTTACCTCCAAATGGTTTTCCTTCCAAATCAGGATCAACAGCTTTCATGAGGTCTTTTAAAGTGCGATCTACAGCTTCAAATGCATATCTATGCATCATTGGAGCTTCATCCCATACAATAAGACTTGTTCTTTGCAATAGTAAGGCTGTATCAGAGCCATGAGAGATGGAACAGGTAGAATCTTCATTTAAATTAATAGGTATTCTAAATCGGGAGTGGGCAGTTCGGCCACCTGGTAAAAGAAGTGCAGCAATACCTGAAGAAGCTATTGCCAGAGCAATATGTCCATCTAAACGAATCTTTGCAAGTAGAACACTATATATACAGATAATGAAATAAATGGTAAAATAACAAATTCAAAAATAATAAAAATAAAAAAATAATATAGCTACTTATATAAAAAAGTTTTTCCTGTTCCACCTGGACCATCAATAAAAAACATAGCAGGGGTTTGATTTTCCACAGCAGTTATAACTTTTTCAAATGCAACTTTCTGATCTGCATTTAATTGAGGAATTCCATTTTCAACTGTTTGAGTAAGCTCTTCAATATTATAGCTTTGTTCTTCATAAATTAGATAATTGTCTTGATCACAATCAGAAAGAACTTCAGGTATGGGCATATCAGGAAAATCTTTAAGACATTTTCCATGCCTATTTAAAATTGATTGCAAATGGGTTAAAGCTTGGTTGTGGATATCAGTATTTTCAACATTATCATGAACTTGAAATCGCATATCATCACTAAGAGCATAAAAATACTTCTCCCAAAGATTCTCAGGTCTTACTGGATCACAAAACAGAAGTAGTGTAGCAAACAAATTACGTAGTTGTGATCCAGTCTGTACCTGAGCAGCTTTTGCTAAACATTGATCCCATTCTTCACCATTCTGTAGCAATCCTAAAATGGCACAGGCTTCCTTGAAAGTATTATATAAAACTCCATTGACAATGCGGAGATTTTCAAAAGAAGTAGCACCACAAACTACATTAAGTAAAATTCTTAAATAATATCGCTCGCCTGCCATTGGAGAAACAAAATACATACGCCCAATTACATTTCACGTTGCCTTGGGCTCCATTTATTGGTTTGCCTGTTATAAACCCACTGAGTAGGAAAATTTCCATAAGTAAGCTCTCTTGCTTCAGGATATAATGTGTTAGCTTGGAACCATGCTGTAAGTGTTGTTTTTTCAGAATTGGCACGTTCAACTACATTTTCTAAACATTCATCATCCCGAAATATAACTCTATGCTGTCCTGGAAGATGAACTTGGAGGTGTACAACAGCTGGACTTCTATCATGCAATCGATAATGAAATAATCGCCATGAAGCTTCTGATGCTGAAACATATCGAGCATCAAGGTAGAGACTTATCTCATCATTACTTTCTTGCTTGTGGTTTTGTCTTCTTATTTCTACAGTAGCACGATCATGTCCTTTATAGACATACTTAAAGAGATACTTTACTGCAGTAATGGATGAACAAATCTCTACATTTATATGGCAATCATATCTAGTAGAAAGATATGGATTATACGGAACAACCCATCTGTTATCTAATGTTGCTCCATGCACTTCTACTGTTTTTCCATTGTCTCTTCGCTTGTAAATAGGGTACCCATCATTATTTACAGCAGTACTTTCCTGAAAATGCTTTGGATATCCCTTAGAACACCTTCCATTTTTCATACATGGGGCATTTTGCATAAAAGCACCACAAGGACCATGTATCATTGATCGTTTGACAGTATCAAATGTATATGGATCACCATCTCTGTCAGGAATCTCAGCTGACACAATAATAAAATATTAGTCAAGTGATTGGATTTATTCCATCATGAGACAACATGGATTCTAGTATTTCTTCATTTTTAGAGTGCATTCTTATTTTTTTTATTCCTATGAAATGAGATACAAAATTCCTGCATGCAATAAACAAATCAAAAAATTCTGATTCGAAATATTTTTCAGGTATGTTATAGCATTCATTCTTATTCATGTATTCTCTGTTGAACTCTCTAATTCATCTGGAAGATCATCAATAGATAAGCCTTGATTTACGTCATCAAAAACATTTCCCATCTTTAATTCACTAACAATATTAATCTGTAAAAATATTACATCAATAATCCCTGACAAGAGTGGATCATTTTTTATTAGCTTTGTATTTGTGATATTTCCTGCAATTATTCATGTTCCTAGATTAACATCCTCCTTATATTGTAGCTGTAATAATTATACATGAAGTCAAAATTAAAACCCCAAAGTCAAAATGTTTTGACTTGAGGCAATTACATAGTAAAAATCAGTTTTGACCTTATTTCAACCCTATTTTGACTTCATGTATAGTAATAATTATTAAATATTTAATTAATATACTGTATATATATCAATATAAAACAAATAAACAAAATGAAATTTTACCTTTGATAAACTATGTAAGGCTCTATTTTTTTTCAATAAATTATCCATGTTTATTGTTTTAATATCAGATATCCAAATTGTTTAGATTGTTTGTCTACAAACATTAATACTCAATGTATGAATAATCGCTCATTGTGATTTTAACTAAATCCCAAAATTCTAGTACATTAGGATCATTTGATTCTTCATTGTATTTATTAGTGCCTTATATAATTAACAAAAGAGATGAGACTTACTCCAATTTTTGATAATGATAAACAACTCTGTATAATTAAATAATATAAATATTTATTTCTTTGGTCTTATAAAGTTCAACTAAAAAAGCTTTTGCTTTCTCAAAATCATTATTTAATTTAATTAAATGAACTTTTTGCAGCAAACAATAAATACATGAAGAGATGTGGACTTTCTTTTTTTCTAGCCATGTATGTCCAATATTTTAAAAGAATATTTTTATTTTTATGTTTGTCATCATCACCATCATAGTAAATTCTTTGATGTTGAACATTTTCTTTTCCTCCTTGTGATGAACAATGCTTCAGATTACTAAAAAGTAAATACAAAAGAGATCAATTGTCAACCATATGAACAAACTAGAGTAACAATAACCACCATTCTTTTTAATAACTAACTAGAATGACAAGTTGTGACAATAATAACCACTATCATTCTTTTTTTAAACACTTACCCAAGCTGACCTACTTCATGACATGTATCTTTTTGTCTTTTTTTCATTTTTGCTTGATCTTTTGGTGGCGTTTTTCTATTAAAAAAATCAAGAGAAAAAATTTGTTATTTTGATCAACATACACGTACATGACTAATTCTAAAACCAAGTAAGCGTGTTTATACCTCTTATGGTATTACAAATAATGTGACTTTTACACATTTTATCCAATAAAAAAAACTATCTCTAGTAAATATTTACATAAGTGATATTATCGAAAAAAAAAAAAAAAAATTTTTTTTACAATGGTAACAAAAAAAAAAGGAAAAAAAGTAAATAAAGATATAAATGAAAATTCAACTCCCCTAATGGATATAGATATAGATGAAAACAAAGAAAATTCTTGTCATGATACTGAAGAAACAAATAACAATGAAGATAATTCAAATGAAGTACCCTCAAACAAGAAAGAAGTATGGGTCAAAATAGAATCAAAAAAACGATATGAAGTTTCAATATTGGCAGAAAATTTGCCTGGAAAAAAACCTGATGAAAAAATTAAAAATGTATATCACATTATTGATGATGCAAGTAATATAATTGGTGTTAAATATATTTTCATTGCTGGAAAGAAGAGAGTAGTTGCTACTTTCAAGAACAAAGAATCTGCAGATAAAGCTTGTTTAAAAAATATATTAGAAAATAATGATTACAAGTTTGAAAAAATAATTAAAAGAAACGAAAATTTAGATTGGCAACAGAGAACTATCAAAATTATGGATATCCCTTTAAATGCAAAAAAGGACATAATTAAAAATATTTTTAACAAATTTGGAGAAGTTGAGACAATTTCTATGAGACCTAGTGGAATGTGGTACACTGCGTTAATAACTTTTAAAAGTGAAAATACAATAACTGAACTACAGAATACATGGTCAGTTTCATATTTTAAAGATAGTATGAGAATCTATCCATATAAAGATTATCAAAAGTTTTATCAGCAGAGGAACTGTCATGTTCTTAAACTGACTAATATTCCTTTTGGTACTACATCTTATGATCTTGAAGACGTTATCACTGCTGTTGGTGGAAAAACTTGTTTTTTTGCCAGAAACAAAAACTCATATATCAGGACAAGAATTGCTTACGTAGCATTTGAAAATGAGGAATTGATGGCTAATGCAATGCACACAAATTATGCACTAAGAGAAAAAGAGCTATTTTGGACTACTATAAATGCTAAAACATGCCATATTTGTGGATCCCCAGAACATCTTGCTGCTAAATGTGAGGAAAAAGCAGACAGAAAAGAAAAACAGATGAAAAAACAAAAATTCAATGGTTTATATAAAAAATTTCATATTCCATTCAAACCAAAAGAAACCAAATCAAAAACATATGCTGATATAGCAAAGCAACAAACAAAAAAACAAACAAACAATATTCCTAAACCAATTACAAAAATTGGGGAAGACAACTTTAATAGATTGCTGGATATAATCAATACTTTAAAAAAAGATATTACACAAATTAATGAAAATATCAATGATATTAACAAAAAAATAAAATTCATGGAGACTACCACAGGAATCAACTTACCAATTTTAAATAATTCCACTCATAATCCACTGAATATTAAAAATAATGAAAATATCCCACAACAATCCACTCCCTCTTTAAATCAAACAAGAACAAATAATAAAAATGACTCCTCAAATAATAATAAAAGGAGGCGACCAAATACATCATCATCATCATCATCATCATCAAGTGATGAGTTAGAATGTGTTAAACAAAAACAACTTGAGGTTTCAAACCAAATGGGAAAAATAGAAGACAAGTTAAATCAAATAACATCCATGCTAATACTTAATCATCAAGAAGATGAAATATTAGATTCATCATCTTCTGATGATGATGACACCCAAGGATATATACACTCATCAACAATAAATAATGAGTGCAAAAACAATAACAATAATAATATCATTATTTACAACAATAATGACATTAATAGAGAAAATTATAAAACAATTAATCATAATGATAATGAACAATTAATTACAATAGCAACTCAAAATATACAAGGATTATCAAATCCAGTTAAACAAAAACAATTATTAGAAACACTAAAATTAAAAAATATAAATATAGTTGGAATAACAGAAACTAAAATGAGCAAAAAAGTTGCATCACATTAATTGCATTATCATATCATTGAGAGGTGCAGGTCAAGATTAGCCTTTTGAACACGAGGAGGATGCAAGAATGACTGTAAAGTGTTTAAGGTAGTGTGTGTGGCTTGACGTCTGTAAATTTCCGATAATCAAACATTACATAATGAATTGTTTCTCTTCTCCATCTTTAATTTTCCCTTCTTTATCCTTTGACATCTTGTAATTATAATATTAAAATTATTAATGTTGATTATAAAAAGCAAAACAATACCAATCGTTTACTTATTATCATCAAGAATTTTCTATAATAAATACCTAAAGAGACATGACAAGACCTGCTCCATGTCTTGATTTCAACAATATACATTATACAAAATAATAAAAAAGCGTGTATCAAAGAAATTTATAAAACAATAAAAAAAAATAAAATACAATACAATACAACAAAAAATAATGTACCTCGCCATCAATAAATAACATGTCGTCTTCTTTAGGACCAAATATTCACCATGTCAAACAACAAAAAAAATTCAATCATGTGAACAAAAAAAAAATTAAAATAGTAATATATTTGTCTTATTTGTACGACAGATATGTGTAATCATAAATATTTTTGTTGTCATACAGATATATACATGATAGAAGTAGATGATCAGCATATTTTTTAAACAGGATTAATATCTATTAATAAAGAGTCTCATTTTCTGAATCCAGACATGTCCATATAATTCTTTATTATTCTTTCATATCTCAAATTTTATTTTTTTTATATCAGACATACTACTTTTATATCAAATCAAATTTATAGCTAGCTGCATTCATATATTAAAAAATTTTTTTTGTACATATTGTATAAATATAAAATTTCTATTTAAATGTCTAAACATAAAGAAGTTTCACCAATACTTGCATCTTAAGGAATAATTGACTTTAATTTACACTATGGACCTCTTGCTCATCACTGGTGGCATGAAATTTCTACTGAAAATGGCTCAGAATTTTACCCTATTTGGTTAGGCATGAGAATTTTAACTAAACTAAATAGTAGAAAATTTTGCTTTGTATTATTATGATAAGAGCCAAAGGTTTACACCGGAGGATATGCATAAAGAACTTATTGGAGAATCTGTTCATAATGCCCAATTTTCTCATGATGAAATTCCCAAGGTAGAAACTATACATAATTGGGTTTCTAGATACTCAGCAGAAATGAAAAGAGATGTAGCTGATAAAAATGTTAGCAAATTACAATAAATGAATTTTCAAGTAATTTATCATACAATTATTTTAATATTAACAACTTGCTTTTGGTGTGATCTAATTTCCTGCCCACTAGAAGAAAACAATTATATTATTATTGATACAATCTTTAATAAAATTATAAATAAAGAAAATTATTTTAACTCCTGTAAATTATTCCCCAAGACTTAATGATGACAGAAGAAATTACATGGCCAAGTTTAATATTAACAATTTGCATTTGCTGTAACAATTTATTTGAACTGTTATTATTATTGATGCAATTTTTGATAAAATTATAAATACATAATAGAAAACAAGAGATTATTTTAACTCTCTTGTAAATTATTTCCCAGGACTTAATGATGACAGAAGAAATTATGTGGTCAAGTTTTGAATAGTTTAATATCAATGTCTTTGTTGTCTGTGATCTAATTTCCCACCCACTATAAGAAATCAACTTATTTGAACTGTTATTAATAATACATTCCTTAATAAAATTATAAATAATAGAAAACAAATTTTTATTTAGAAACAATAAAGAAATCCAGCGATACCCGAAAGCAAAGTTTGTTTTTTTATTAAATGCAAAATTTTTTTTTCAATAAAGATAATTTTATGGTATTAATGGATCTAAAAATCACGTTATTTTTTTGTTTGTGGATATTTTGGTCATGTTATCTTAGAAGAGAAATACTTCAATTTGTTGATTTTTACACATTTTTGCCCCAGATCGACGACATTTAGATTTTTATTCTACTTATCTCACGTATTAGTATCACGAATTAAAATTTCTTTCACTTTAAAAAAAAACCAATGCCACAACAAGATAAAAAGCAACCAAAAAGAAGAAAGATCGAAAAAAATCACGAAGAGTCGTGGTTCAAGTAAGTGTTTTATTTAAAAAAATGGTGGTGGTTACGATCACCACCACTTGTCACTAGTTAATTATAAATTTCGTTTTTTATTCACTCAGCGTAAATGAAAAAGAAAATGAATATACTACTGTTGTTAAGGCTATCAAAAATATTCAAAAAGATAAATCTGCACATAAAAAGTAAAATATTTACTATTTAATATTTATCCATTTATTAAATATTAACATACTAATGTTTACTCTGTTTAGCCCCCTTTGATGGGGTGTTCTAGACCTTCGTGAGGACAATCTCTCACCTTGTCCAAGTTTTCCTCGTGCAAAGACCTTTCTTTCAGAACAAGAAGCAAATCGTTTAATGGGAATAGTGAGGGCTGTCATTAAAGAGGAAAAGGAAAATATCAGCAAATCTGCTGAATCTTTTCTTAAAGCGTTATTATTATCAGATTTAACCAGTATTCGACTTATTGCTAAGGAATGCGGAGCACGTGGAATTGTTGGATTATGCAATATTCTACGAGCATCTGCTGAAACAATGCAGGTAAATTAAGAATATATTAATATTAATAACAAATTAATAAAATTAGTGACTGAAGATTTATAAATATATACATATTTAGAGAAAGGATAAAAAATATATATAGATAATTAAGTTAATATAAGTTAATATAGTATTAAGTAATAATAATAGTAATAGACAGAACAGAATTATTAACATTACAAAATTCTATTAGCTGTTAGTATTAGCATTAGCATTAGTATAGGATCTAATAGAAGGTTTTAATAATAAAATTTCCACTGAATTAATAATTTCAGCAAAAAAAAAATTTTTTTTACAATGGTAACAAAAAAAAAAGAAAAAAAAGTAAATAAAGATAGAAATGAAAATTCAACTCCCCTAATGGATATAGATATAGATGAAAACAAAGAAAATTCTTGTCATGATACTGAAGAAACAAATAACAATGAAGATAATTCAAATGAAATACCCTCAAACAAGAAAGAAGTATGGGTCAAAATAGAATCAAAAAAACGATACGAAGTTTCAATATTGGCAGAAAATTTGCCTGGAAAAAAACCTGATGAAAAAATTAAAAATGCATATCACATTATTGATGATGCAAGTAATATAATTGGTGTTAAGTATATTTTCATTGCTGGAAAGAAGAGAGTAGTTGCTACTTTCAAGAACAAAGAGTCTGCAGATAAAGCTTGTTTAAAAAATATATTAGAAAATAATGATTACAAGTTTGAAAAAATAATTAAAAGAAACGAAAATTTAGATTGGCAACAGAGAACTATCAAAATTATGGATATCCCTTTAAATGCAAAAAAGGACATAATTAAAAATATTTTTAACAAATTTGGAGAAGTTGAGACAATTTCTATGAGACCTAGTGGAATGTGGTACACTGCGTTAATAACTTTTAAAAGTGAAAATACAATAATTGAACTACAGAATACATGGTCAGTTTCATATTTTAAAGATAGTATGAGAATCTATCCATATAAAGATTATCAAAAGTTTTATCAGCAGAGGAACTGTCATGTTCTTAAACTGACTAATATTCCTTTTGGTACTACATCTTATGATCTTGAAGACGTTATCACTGCTGTTGGTGGAAAAACTTGTTTTCTTGCCAGAAACAAAAACTCATATATCAGAACAAGAATTGCTTATGTAGCATTTGAAAATGAGGAATTGATGGCTAATGCAATGCACACAAATTATGCACTAAGAGAAAAAGAGCTATTTTGGACTACTATAAATGCTAAAACATGCCATATTTGTGGATCCCCAGAACATCTTGCTGCTAAATGTGAGGAAAAAGCAGACAGAAAAGAAAAACAGATGAAAAAACAAAAATTCAATGGTTTATATAAAAAATTTCATATTCCATTCAAACCAAAAGAAACCAAATCAAAAACATATGCTGATATAGCAAAGCAACAAACAAAAAAACAAACAAACAATATTCCTAAACCAATTACAAAAATTGGGGAAGACAACTTTAATAGATTGCTGGATATAATCAATACTTTAAAAAAAGATATTACACAAATTAATGAAAATATCAATGATATTAACAAAAAAATAAAATTCATGGAGACTACCACAGGAATCAACTTACCAATTTTAAATAATTCCACTCATAATCCACTGAATATTAAAAATAACGAAAATATCCCACAACAATCCACTCCCTCTTTAAATCAAACAAGAACAAATAATAAAAATGACTCCTCAAATAATAATAAAAGGAGGCGACCAAATACATCATCATCATCATCATCATCAAGTGATGAGTTAGAATGTGTTAAACAAAAACAACTTGAGGTTTCAAACCAAATGGGAAAAATAGAAGACAAGTTAAATCAAATAACATCCATGCTAATACTTAATCATCAAGAAGACGAAATATTAGATTCATCATCTTCTGATGATGATGACACCCAAGGATATATACACTCATCAACAATAAATAATGAGTGCAATAAACAATAATAATAATAATATCATTATTTACAACAATAATGACATTAATAGAGAAAATTATAAAACAATTAATCATAATGATAATGAACAATTAATTACAATAGCAACTCAAAATATACAAGGATTATCAAATCCAGTTAAACAAAAACAATTATTAGAAACACTAAAATTAAAAAATATAAATATAGTTGGAATAACAGAAACTAAAATGAGCAAAAAAGTTGCATCACATGCATTGAAAAATAATGATTTTGAGGTGTGGTGGAGTTCAAATGATAAAAGTCCAACTAGTTCTGGTGTGGGGCTCATGATTAAAAAATCAATATCAATATATGTCCAAAAGGTCAAAGAATCAAATGGTAGAATAATTTATGCAGATTTATTTTTGCCTCACCAAAAAATTAGAATTATAAATGTATACATAAATTCATCAACGTCTACAGAGTGGGACAGGAAAGAAAGATTACAAACTGAAAATGAAACAATTTCAATAATAGAAGAAGGAAAAAAAAATAATTACAGTAATATAATAATTGGTGATTTTAATGCAGATCCTGATAAATTAGAACTAGATAGAATGAACAATAAAAAAATAGATAGAAAATACCATCTTATCAAATTTTTACAAAATAAAAATTATATTGACATTCATACAAACATAGAAGATGACAAATGTTATACATGGAAGAACAACAATAGTACAAGTAGGATAGATCTCATATGGATGCCAAATAATATGCTAGATGAAGTTTTTTTCTGTGAGACATGGAAATCGCCACTATATTCTTCTGACCATAGAATGGTCATAACATACTTACACAAAAATAATATTATTTTTAATACAAAGGAAGCTAATATAAAAAGGAAACAAATGAGAAGACAAGTATTTTCTTTTGACAACATGAAAGAAGAAGACTGGTTAAAATATGCTGAAACAAGTGACAGCTTATGGAAAGACTCTCAAATGAATAAATTTAAATTTCCTGAAAATCCTGGTCATCATGATCTGAATAGAATGTGGGATGCAGTAAGAAATACTCTCATCAAAACAGCTGAAAAAACAATTCCAAAACGATGGGTATCAGAATCATTCAAAGACATTAAATCAAAAGAATTGATCAAAAATTATAGCTATCTCAGGAAGGTTAACAAAATTTTAATTAAATTCAACAACATAAAAATTTACAATGACAAAATACCTTCTCAGACTGAATGGAATAAAGACATAAAGATTTTAAATAATATCATCAATAATGGTAAATTTGAAGAACTTCAAATACAAGAAAGAATACACAATGGAAACATAAAACAAATAAAAAAAGATATCAAGCAAATACATAAATTATTATACACTCTATGCCAAATAGAAGAAGATAAGTGGAGAGAAGCACAAATAAAGTTTTTCTCATTAAAAAGATGCAACAACTTTAACTTAGAAAAAGGAAAATTTATTTCATCATGTCTTGAGAGAAGCAAACGTAAGATAACCCTGGATAAAATAATGATTGAAACAAAAGATGGCCTAGAGCTTATAACCAATTCTAGTACTATTAAAAACCAAGTTAATGAACACTTTCAAAAAATTGACAGGGTTCCACCAAATCAAGAAATACAAATAAATGAAAAGTGGAAAAGACAATGTGAACCTTTAAATTTTATCAATGACAAATGGTATAAATATATAATGCAACCACCTACATTTGAAGAATGGTACAAACTTGTCAAAAGCTTACCTAACAATAAGGCTGCTGGTCCATCAAAAATCACAAATGAAATGATTAAAAATGCAGGACAAAATATTAATAAAGCAGTATGGAGATTAGTTTGTGCATGCCTTAAATGTGGTGACATTCCAAATGAATGGAGGGAAGCAGTAATATACCCAATACCCAAACCACAAGAATGGGAGGGCCAACTAAAAAATACACGACCAATAACTCTACTTGAAACAGTACGTAAAGGTTTAGTCAAGCTTGTTTACCAAAGGTTATCAATGATCTTAGCAAAAAAGAAAATACTTAAAGGTGGAAATTATGCAGGTTTACCAGGTGGTTCATGTTACGATCCTATACATATATTAGAAAACATTATTCATGATACTAAAAACAAAAATCAAGAAATATGGATACTCTGTCAAGACATTAGCAAGGCCTATGACTGCGTTAACATTAACATGTTAAACAAAGCCATGGAAAGGATTAAATTACCACCCTTGTGCAGGAAATTCATTATCAACTTATTTTCAAGAAGAACTAATACTGTGATCACACAATATGGTAATACTGATCCTTATCAAATCCTTGTGGGAATTGATCAAGGAGAAGTTATATCACCTCTCTTATGGGTAATTTACTATGATCCTTTGCTGTGTGAATTAAACAATAATGTAACAGAAGCATATTCTATCAATCACACATGGATAAACAACTTAGATGATAAAACAATAAACAAAATAGAACATAAAATTAATAATCTAACATACATGGATGATAGCAATCTAATATCAAAGTCAAAACTTGGAATAGAGAATTACATGAAAATTGCTGATGAATTTTATGAAATCAATAACATCAAGGTTAATAAGAATAAATACATGTTAATATCAAACCAATGCAAGTCAGGCGAAGAAATTATATTAAACAATAATACCAAAATTAAAGCAACAGGGGCTAAAGAATCATTTCGTTTTTTAGGTGTCTGGTTTAATTTGGATCAAAACAAAAAATATGTCAAAAACCAAGTTAAACAAGAAATATATAAAACAGTTAATATTATGAAATATAAAAGATTAACAGACAAGCAACTTGTATATATATTCAACAGTGTGGTTTTACCTAAAATTGAATATAAATTGCAAACAACTGTTCTAACACCAAATGAAGCAAATGATATGATGAAACCATACAGGAAATTATTTAAAAATAGATTAGGTATATCAAAAGATACCCCAAACCTAAACTTATCAAATAAAAAATTATATAATTTAATAGATTTACACCATCACCAAAGTCAGTGTCATATTAACAGTTTGTTTACAAAAATCAACAATCCAAATACACTGGGAAAAATAATAGAAATAAGATTGCATCAATTACAAACAGAAATATGGATTCCCCATTCACCTTTATCTATTAAATCATGGAATGATTGGCTATCTTCCAAAAAATTAAAAAATGATCTAATAGCAGCAGAATTAAATTTAATGCAACAAAATCACATAAACATCAAACATCATAATGAAGAATCCTTCTCAATCAAAGAAGGCAATACACCTTTATACACAATTCTTAAAGAATCATATTACAAAAATACAGCACCATTAAAAAATAGATTGATAATGTTCCTTGACCAATTAAGACCCTATAAAAAATAACATACGGAATTTCCGTATGTAAAGTACGTTCTAAAAAAATAAATATGGAATTAATGTATTTATTATATGGTTTGAAAAGTTTGCACTTTTTAAAATTTAACACAAGGTGCGAAATAGGTGCGGAATGTGTGACATACTGAAAGGGTACGTTTTTGTTTCTGCATAAAACATACGAAATTTATGACATACTGAAAGGGTATGTTTTTGTTTCCGCATAAAACATATGGAATTTATTAGTTGTGTGACATTTCCCTGAGGCTGCTTTTCTATATGTGAAAATAAATTTGAAATTCGTGTCATATGAATTTTTTTTAAAATATCTCGTTATTTTTATAATTAACTCGAATTTTGTTGTTAGACTAAAATGAAAGTACTCCATTAAAGCTTTCTAATGAATACTTTTTCATATCGAAAGGTCTTCTCTACATGAATTCACGGCTATTCAAAAACGGTATTACTTTTTCACTTCAAACCTCAGATTATTTCTCAATA
>CAUDNR010000129.1:17351-40214 GCA_958430865.1 Entrophospora sp. SA101 | reverse complement strand
TTTTTTAAAATCCAATGTGTGGATCACATAATATTTCAAAAAATTTAACTTTTGAGTATAGATGATCCGCACTGTATAACAAATCTCTGGAGCCTTTTAAGTTTTAGGAATAGCTATAATCAAGAAGAGCTTTATAATGGATTTTATTGATGAAATACCAGGGTTACCAGGATGAGAGTGGTTTTTAACCAAAAGTCCCATATAATGGGAAGGGCTTAATTTGGCCTGAAACTCGAGTTTGCCAAAGAATCCCAAGATATACCATGCATTATGAATGGCAGATACAGCTGATTAACAAAATTTATATATACCGGAAAAGGCTTTAGCATAAAATCAGCTGGAACTTGTTAACCAAAAAATTTCAAAAGTAAAATTACCCTGTTTGTTTTCCATTGCTATTGCTGGTGCACCAATATTCTCTAAACTTTTTACTCCACTTTACATTCTTTTAAAAACCTATATACCTACACAAACTATCAACACTAGTCATATATACTGGATAGTACTCTTAATATTAAAATGACCCTCCTGGTCAGGAAGATTTAACGAAATAATTGGTCGTGAATTATATGTTTTACATTTGTTAATTATCCTTGTTCATCGCTATATAATATACATAAATATTTTTTATTATTTAAATAAATTTTATCAAATGTACTCGTGTTGGTTAAAGTTGTGCGTGATTATTCACATCTGCGTGCAAAGTAATTGATATGCATGCATGTGATGAGTAAGACAGAAAAAACATATTGCGTAATCGTTTTTTTTTCTTCACGCTTTACTTACTATTACTTTGAAACAAATTACTTTTGTATGAAAAAGTAAAATTAATTAATAATATATAAATAAAAAATGTCTACTCTTGAAGATAAACTCCTTTGGGAAAAAGCTGACGAAGAAGGTTTGGAAGAGCTTGGTCAAGAAATTTTAAGATCTAGTACCGAAGATATTAATAATCGCACACGTTTACTTGACAATGAAATGAAGGTTATTATTACCATAGTTATTATTATCATGACCATGCTCAGAATTTAATTGATTGATTGATTTTATTATTGATTTATTGATTTGTTGGACGATTTATTGATAATTTTAATCTTAGAAATGTTTGCTTGCATATGTTTTTTTTATCATTAACAACATAATCATTTGATTAATTAGATGCTAAAGTCGGAACATGTACGTCTAACACATGAACAAACTAGTATGAGAGAAAAGATAAAAGATAATAAAGAAAAGATAAAAGTTAATAAACAATTACCATGGCTTGTTGGTAATATTGTTGAGGTTAGTTTGATTTTGTTTTGACTATTTAGATCTATTGGAAACATTTTGATTTATAGTAGTTAATCATTAGTACAAGTATTAATCAAAGATAATAATAAACCATTATTATTATAATTAATGATCAGTTGCTTGATATGGATCCAAATGATGAGCCAGAAGAAGATGGTGCAAATATAGATCTTGATGCACACCGTAAAGGAAAATGTGCTGTGATTAAGACATCTACACGACAAGTAAACTTTACTTTCTTTAGACTAATTTTCATTACTATTACATTATCCATTATTATAATTAAAATATTTTGTTTTAGACTATTTTCTTGCCTTTGATTGGTCTTGTTGATCCTGCTACTATCAAGCCAGGTGACTTGATTGGTGTAAATAAAGATAGTTATCTAGTATTGGACACATTACCAGCAGAGTAAATTTATTTATTAATTCATTTTATTTGCATTTAAAAAAAAAGTAGTAATAAATTATTATTTTATTTATAGGTATGATTCTCGTGTTAAAGCTATGGAAGTTGATGAGAAACCAACAGAAGATTATAATGATATTGGTGGTCTTGATAAACAAATTGAAGAATTGGTAGAAGCTATAGTTTTACCAATGACACATGCAGAAAGATTTAAAAATTTGGGTATAAAACCACCAAAAGGTAATCATTATTAGAAAAGATTAATAATATTAATAATGATAATAATAAATCAGTAGATTAATACTCTTGAATTGATTCAATTAGGTGTTCTTATGTATGGTCCTCCTGGCACTGGTAAAACGTTGCTGGCAAGAGCTTGTGCAGCACAAACTAATTCTACATATTTAAAATTAGCTGGTCCACAACTCGTACAAGTAAATAAATAGAAGGATTCATAATAATTAAATTAAAGAGTTATAATAATACTCAACATTTTATTTATTTTTATTGCTACTATTATTAATATTGTCATTAGATGTTTATTGGTGATGGTGCTAAACTTGTACGTGATGCTTTTAATTTGGCCAAAGAAAAAGCACCTGCTATCATTTTTATTGATGAATTAGATGCTATAGGGACAAAAAGATTTGATAGTGAGAAAAGTGGTGATCGTGAAGTACAAAGAACTATGTTAGAATTGTTAAATCAACTTGATGGTTTTAGCAGTGATGAAAGAATTAAGGTTTTATATTATTATTATTATTTTGTCAAAAAAAATTATCCAAGACAATATATATAATATATTGAATATTTATTTATTTAACTGTTAGGTAATTGCTGCTACAAATCGTATTGATATTTTGGATCCTGCACTTTTACGATCAGGTCGTCTTGATCGTAAAATAGAGTTCCCCTTACCAAATGAAGAAGCCCGTGCTCGAATTCTTCAAATTCATTCACGTAAAATGACTGTCGGTAGTGATGTAAATTTTGATGAATTGGCACGTTGTTGTGATGAATTTAATGGTGCTCAGTGTAAGGCTGTATGTGTTGAAGCTGGTATGTTGGCTTTAAGAAGAGGTGCTACTGAATTGAGTCATGAGGATTTCATGGATGGTAATTAATTATCTTTTTATAAAAGTTTTTTAATTATTATTAATATTGTGTTAATATAATTGATCTTTATTATTTTTATTATATAGGCATTCAAGAAGTTATGGCTAAAAAGAAAACTTCTTTACAATATTATGCATAAACACTGCTACTACTACATTTATTATTATTACTTACTATTTATAATAGATTAAATTACACATACTTTTATATATATTTTTGTTTTTATATTAATTAAAAATATTATTAAATATCAATTTTTCAATTTCATGATTAATAAACAAATAATGACAATGACGATACAAGTGGGAATATTGAAATCAGAAATCATTGATTCTTTCTTTAGAAGAGATTGAAAAATATATATAATCAATACTTAAAAAGCTGCGATTTACATTTAATTAATACTTTGAATTGTTCCAAATATTCTATAAGATTTTTTTTTTTTGAAATAGATTATCTGATGATGAATGATATTTATTATATATATACATTAACATAATGATAAAACAATTCTTTGAAAATCAAAAACATTTCAAAAAAATTAATAATAATAATCAACTATATATTTGCTACTTTGTAGCTTCATCAAGAATACAATTTTTTACAATACAAATAGAATGTCTAATTTTCTTTAACGGACAATACATTAATATAATTTTTTTCTATAATATGTACTTGTTGAATTTATTTATGCAGTGAGTGACAAGGTTTTATATTTTAATTAACTTAATTGAGTAATTCATCTGGTACAGTTAATTCAACCCGGTTGAGAATCTAAAAAAACATTTATCATAAGAATGAATGTTATTAATAAATATTGTTAATTTTAAAAATTAATAAAAATGAAATAATCAATAATTTAATGTTATTAATTACCATCATTATTGTCACTTTATTGGAATTCATAGGTTCGGGAAGGCTTGTAAATTTTAATGATTTGCTAGTATAAGCAAGCATTTGGATGAATTGTTGTAGTAATTGTCAAAAGATCAAATTTTTTTTCATCCATTTCATCAAAAACTTTTCTAATTGATTTTAATTCATCGTGCTCTTCTTTTGAATATCCCCATTTTTATTGCATTATCATCAAATGAATTATGCCAAAGAAAAATGATCCCGAAATTTTTGAACTAAAATAACAAATAAAATATTTAATTATAACAATAATATCTGGAAATTAACATTAATAAAATAATTACCTCATTAAGAAATTCATCAGAAATATTTGTGAAATATTTAGTTTTTTTAATGTCACAGTCATATCTTTACAAGTATTTTTTTATTAAAATGATTTATATTCTTAATCAAAGTAGCTTTGTATATATATAGTTGCAAAACCATCTTCTTGTTAAGTCATTACAAGGAATCCATTGAAGATAAAAATAATTATCAAATGTAGTTGTGTGCTTCTAATCAACTCATTTAATGTTTCATTGCCACTAGTCCATCCTTCAGCCAATAGTGCCCAATATAAGTATTATATCCATTGCAAAGAAAAATAGGAATGAAAAAAAAATTTGATCTACGTAATTTTTATTCCAAAAAAAAAAAAAATATAGTAATAGTGCAAGTCACAGTCCCGCAACTTTTTATTGGTCATGTAGGCCAAAAAAGTTTATCAAAAATAGACGAATTGAAACAAAATAAAAATTTGAATATTGCGGATCTTTTGTCACGTAAATTTTCCAGACGAACGGGAAGATAATTAATTATCTTTATCATTAAAAAAATTCAAAGTTCATTTATTATAATTTAATAAATAGATTATTGCATTGATTAAAGAATGTGCAAAATATACTGCTATCTCCCACCTAGCACCAAAAGTATATATTTTATGGAAGTATATATATACATTTTATTTCTATTGCTAATGATTTTAAGTTTAACTATATATATATAGATAAAAAATGGTATCATCAATCAACACAGCTATAATCAACTGTCTTGCATTGATCAAGAAATGCGCAAATGATGTAATTATTAATATAATAAATTATTTTGTAGACAAGTAGTCTAATTTATCACTATATAAAACATATAAATAGACCCACTATCCCCCACTTAGCACCAAAAATATATTTCGTGGGAATACACTTTGTTTACATTACTTAATATCAATATTTTTATTTCAAATTTAACTAGATAACAAATGGTACCATCAATCAACACAACTAAAATCAACTGTCTTGCATTGATTAAAAAACATGCAAATGATGTAATTATTAATATAATAGATTATTTTTGTGGACAAGAACATATAAATATTATATACTAATTAATATGAATATTTTATTTCGAATTTAACTAGATAACAAATGGTGATGCCAAAATATATATATTTCATGGAAATAAATTTGGAATTTTATTATATTTAGAAAAAAAAGTAAGTTACATTAATAAATTAATAAATGAATAAATGAATAAATGAATAAATGAATTAATGAATCAATAAATTAATGAATAAACAAATAAATAAAAATAAACAATTAATTAATTAATTAATTCATAATAGATTCAAGATCATGCAATACACTGTTAGGAATTCTTCTATGGGAGCGGTATTTCTTTACTGCATATTCTGCAGCAACAAGAGTCAATCCTTTTCTGTATACCTGAAAGATCTACATGCATATTTTCTTATAGATGAAATTGGGATAGAGTCCAAGGCCAAAGGTACTGTTCTCAAAAGTCCATTCCAAGTGTAATCACAATTTTCCCTTGTATATCTTTTAGCTGCACCCAATACATCTCAATAAAATTTAATTCACAATGGAACTTAGGGTAGAGGATCACCATATGTCCCATTTCTTCAATCTCTTCTTGGATGATTCCTTTTGTGCTTGGAAATCAGGTTCTAGTTCTAATATTTTCAAACCACAACAATTTGACTTTTTATTTTGATCCCTTGATTTCCTAGTTTTACACTCAGAACATACCTTTCTCAAACCATCCCTATATAATCCCCTTTCTACTAATACTGATTTCATTCCTTTTTGTTTTCCTCTTAAATTTACTTCAATATAGTCATCAGGGTAAACCATCTTTTAGATCCTACCATTGAACACAGTGTCTCTCATATGTGGTTGTTTTCCACCATCATTCCAACCCATTTTGGATGCAACTAAAGCATCATCTGCAAATGCTGCATGACTAGTTGCATTATCAAAGGCAAATAGTGCCACATGATCTTGGTGTGTTGCTTCAAAAATCGGAATTGCCTTTTCTTTTATTTGTTTTAATAGTTTATCAGTGTTCCACCATCCTCCATCATTACTCCCTGGCGTAAGATATTCAAAGCTATGTGAAGGTAAATTAGGAAACTGGACTTGCTGGCTTTCATTTAATTGCAAAGGTCCAATTGTTTCTGTTAAAAATCCACTAACATGATATGTCTTCCCTTTTCCTTTTTTTCTTAACAGATTTTCACCTGATGGTCCCCAACCTGCACTTTTACCTTCATTTGAATAGAAGGTTGATTCATCATGTGTTACTAAAATTCTCATTTTAGTATCATCTTTTAAAATAGGATCAACTCTATCTTCTAAATTGACACCCTCAAATATTGGAGCATAAGGTTCATATTCCTCTTCCATAAATTTTAAAAAGTTACTTCTATATTCCACAACATCAGGTCTCTCATGACCATCAGCATAATAACCCCTTTTTGTAAGTATCAAACTTCCATCCCAATTTTTTAAGCAATCTTGCAGCAGTTGATTCTGATATTTTTTATTTTCATTTTCCACTCCTACTTGAGGCAGTATTGTATCATTAATATATTCACATAATTTTTTAGGTGTTATTTCAAATTTGTTGAATCTCAAATGGCATCCTATTTGAGCGGCAATGTCATCATCATCCAATATGCTCTTCATCTTGGGATGTTTTCCCCTCCTAGAAGTAGGTACTGTTTTGCTTTTGATCCACTGATTAGCCCAAACTCTAATACACCTCCCTTTATATATTTTTGCCCACCCTAGAGACACTGCCACTGTTTCACTTGCTTCAACCCGTTTTTTACCATCACCCAAATGTCTAAAATACATTTCAACTGCCATTAATCTGGTCTTTACATCGTTGGTTAAGTTGGGTCTTTTAAGAGCTTCTTCAACAGAACTTATTGCATTTTTCTGGTCATCATCATCATCTGCTGATTCATTACTTTCCAAATTTTCAAGTTGGTCTCTACTAGAAGTTTGATAACCAAAAAAATTGGTGATTTTGGAAGTTCCAACAGCAGCATCTTTCAACTCCTTGGCATGTCTCCGTTGCGTTCGCATTGAATTTCCAAGATAAAAAGACCTTGAAATGGATTTTTCTTTGGAAGCCACCTTCGCCTTTTCATGTATATATAAGAATAATAAAAATTATTCAGTGTCACAACTCTCATCACCGTCGTCGTTTACCACTGTTTCATTCTCATTATTATCACCATCATTTTCAATGTTGTATGAATTTTCTACTGCATCCGTATAACCTTTATTGTTGCTGACAACTTCGTTCATTGTATGTGTCAGCTTCATTGCCCTTGATGTGCTTGATTCTTCCTGTGGGTCATGGTCTGCACTTCTTCTTTTTTTACCCGACTCCCTGATGTGATTTGTGGTCTTTCTCTTGCTGTTGGAACTCATGAATTGTTCCTCAAAATCCAGATGTTTGGATTTTAATGCTTTGCGTGGGGATTTCTTATCATCGTTGTTGTTGGTCTTTTCAACCCTCGGGTAATTTCGCTTTATCAATTATTCAAATAATTATATAGGCGGGCTTGGTAGAAGTAAGTGTTAAGTCAAGGTCTATTTGCAAATCAAGTTTCCAAAATGAATGTTTATTATTATAGGCGGGTTTAATCAAAGTAAGTCTTAAAGTCGAGATTTACGAAGCTGTTTGTAGAATATATTTAATTAATGTTTTATTATTTATTAATTATTCTATAACTATATAGGCGGGTTTGATCAGTTAAGATCTATATAATTAGATTGTTAATAGTTAATAATGGAATTTTATTACATGCAAAAAAAAATTTTTGAGTTGTAAATTTTGTTTTATTAAATAAATTTTTTCATTGGGGACCAAATAATAAAATCAAATAGTAAGGATTTTGTGTCACGTAAACATGCAACATTGCGTAATGAAAAAATTTTGTATGTCACAGGCTATATATAATAAAAAATTGTTAAATGTTGCCGTCGCACAAAAATAAAGTAAGCTATATACTAAACACGAACACGACTCAATAATAAAAATATTAATTATTATTATTGTTTTAAGGAGTAACCCCTTTCCTTTTGTTTTTGCTCCACGTAAGGGCTTTAATTTTAGATGACAGTTATATTCGCTCTTTTATCATAACGGTATATTTGTTTATTAATTATTATAAGGTAAAAAAAGCAACTTTATTTTAAATCTAACTGTATTATTATTCAAAACATTATATCTGCTCATTTTAAATCAACTGTCATAATATTTATTTTTCAATAAACTATTATATTTTTTTTTAAAGTATTGAAGATGGAAAACCTGCCCTTGAACAGTCTGGAAACACCAAAAGACGATATTTGATTATTAAAAATTACAGTTGTTCTTATCTTCCTGGGTAACAAAGGCTAATCTGACTGACGACCCCGAAGATACGATGACGCGATTTAAATTTTTCAGGGGGGGATGCCATGGCCCTGAGATTGAGTTGTTGTCAATGACGGCTGTTAAAGCCTAAAAATTGAGTTGTGGCTGTTAAAGCCTTGAAATCGAGTTGTTTTCAATGAATAACGGCTGTTAAAGCCTTTTATTCGATCAAAGCCTACTAACATGTTCTAATCGCTTTACCCATGGAAGAGTTTATTAAGGGTAATAATCATCAATATTATTACCTGAAGAATTTCCATGGATATGAAGATACGGTTGCATGTTTGTAGAAGGAAGATTTTAATTTAAATCTGACACCCTAAATAGTCAATCAGATTTATTATTTATTTAAATTTTCGGATCTATATACGACTTGCAATTGGGAGGCGCGTATTCACACACACACACACATACACAAAAAAGAAGGAACTAATTAGACGACGATGCAATGGAACCATCAGATTAAAACTCAACAAAAATAAATATCAAGATTTTATATCCCAAATGTTAAAATTTTCATTTTTGCATGGTCCTAGTATCATTTATACTTGAATGATGCAATTATTATAATACGCATTGCGTAATCATCGCGAATATTCTAATAAATACGATACAATAGTGGAAACAATGGTGCTCATATTCAAGGAAAGGATTAAATAACGACAAAAAAGATAAGTAATATAATAATATAGAGGATGGGGGTCTTTTTTCGTGGGAAAGGTTATGACATTTCCAAATGTTTTAAATTTGATTCTTTGACTTGTTATTTAAATAGTTTTTTTGAAATGACTTGTCACACAATCTGTAATTCCTTAAATATCCACCAAAAGAGAAAATCCATATTTTAATTTCTTCAATGAATTTAATTGACAAGTCTAAGAACAATATATTTCACATTAGTTTTGATCTATTTGTCGTAAGAAAGAATTAGCTTTTTTAAAATAATAATTTATAATTGTAATTAGTATTTCGAAACCTCGAAGATCATTCTTTAATTAGCAACAATGACACGGTTAATCATCAACAATACCTTTATTTTACAAATCAATCTTTTTTTCCGGGAAATTGCTTTCTTTTTATAGAAGTAAATTAAACAATTTTCTCATATATATATTTCACTGGTTTCACTTGTTTCGTTTAAACAACGTGATGTTAATCGATATTTAAAGTTGTACAACTCAATTTAAAAGTAGTACAATAGAATATAGCTGATAAATGCAAATCAACGCGATGTAAATTTAATTTTTAAGATCCTGATGATATATATACTCTTTTTTGGTGATAAAAACATTAATGGAGGGTTTAAAATTTCCATATATAGGATCATTGATTATCTATTATTGTCATAATCATGGTAATGCGCGCTCTTTTCGCACTAATAAATCTTGAATAAAATTGCATTATTTAAAGAACAACTTTAACATCAACAAAAAGTCACCATCAAATTTTAGTGATTGATTCTAATGCATTCTTCTTTTTCTTTATTTAATATAGAGGATTTATATTAAGATCATTATATCAAGGAGAGTTTATATGTAATCAAATGGGAAAATCTTCAACTTCCTTATATTATACGATTCACTATATATACATATGCGCTGATTTTATTTGAACACCGAAATTCAGTACGGTATGATCATAACGTTATTATTATGAATACTTTATACTAGCAAAAACCCATTGGTTTTGAGGTTAGGGCCATTGGTTTGACAGGCTGTTGAATAATAAAATAGTTTTTTTAGCGGAGCAAATAAAATTTATTAGAATTCTTAATTATCATTCTACTGACCAGTTTACACATTAAAAATACTCGTGTTTAACATCGAGACACAGTAAGATTTAAGATTTGAAAAAATGGTCCAAAAAACCAAATCGTTAGGTTCACTATTCGAGTGCCGACTGTATTAAGGAAGTTGAATACGCCATTGTTTAAACAATCGAAGATAAGGAGGCTGGTGGGACTGAATCACCAGCATCTCACGATATAATAATAATAGCAGTTGATATTATAAACCTTATAAAAAAGACATCGATGAAACAAATAAAAGATTTTCTTGAAATTATTCAAAGAAACTGATTCTCGAGTAACTTTAAAAATGGGAATAGGCATGACAAAGATTTTTATATTACCAGTAAAGGAGATTGCGTCAAAACAGAAATGTTTAGTTATTATAATTTATTCTAAGCTGCTGAGCAAATTATAAAAATAACACAACGAAAATTAATATTCGGCGTTTATTTACCAAAGTCAGATTTTGCTATTTCTTTAGATAGAGTGTTTGAACCGGAGAATGATGAACCTTTATCACCAAGTGATTCAAAACAACGTGGATATTTTTGTTATAGTTGTATTGATTTGTCTTCTTGGTATTTTTAATTAAACGATGCATAGCAGATAATAACCAAATAATTGTCGCCTTTTAAAGGTCAGAACCATCCAAAATGCTTTCATATGTTTATTATGCAATATTTCCAAATGGGAAATGAAATATTAATTTAAATATTTGGGTCAGACTTTACTTGATTTGACAAGGTCAATATTTCCCAAGATCCTACGAGATAGTAAAGCAAGACAGCAAACATAATATTTCAATAATTTTCTTTATCAATTTCACAACATTTTTGAGATATATACAAAATTTTGGGTAAACAAAATTGTGTATCATCCATCGCAATCGATCATTTTTTCAATATTTGGACATTTTTGATATTTTGTCATTTTGTCTGATACTAAATATTTATGACTTTTAAGACATATCCTAAAACAATTTAGACGCCCATCTGTATTAATATTAATAATAAACAAGAGCAACCAATCATTTAGATTAACAAATAAAAACCTCAACAATGTATATAAATATATAAATATGTAATTGATTGATTTACGTTAAATCATCATAGCGATTATAATAATCTAGGGGTACATAATATTGATGTCCATGGCTTTAAAATACGTAATTAATCAATTAAATATTTCTTCCATACTTACAAAAATTGTGCAAATCTATATTCCTTATCAAATAAAGCTCCTCTATTTGGTGATGGTGGTGGTGGTTTTGATTAAACATTATCCTGCTTATTATCAACAATGAAAGGATTTTGTAATAATTCCTTTATAATAGGTGAACCGATCACTTCAACAATTGGCTCAACTGTGTCATTTTGAGGCTTTTGATTGTTTTGACTAGAAGAAAGTAAAAATAATTTAATCTTAAAAAGTATATTAAATCCATTTCTCTTTTTCATATTAAAAATTAGATAGTTAACTCTTTGTTTGTTGGAGTTAAAATGGAATGTTTATGATCGGTGTAACCGTAACTTTTGAATTCATATTTTTCCAATATTTATATTATATATAGTGCAAGTCACTTAGTCGCTGAACTTTGTTTTGTGCCATGACGCCAATTTTGAGAAAAAATATTCCAATCAAAAATGCAATAAAAAATTTAGTCACGTGTTTTTTGAAGATCGTCAAGGGCAGAATTTATCCACATATATAGCTGGCTTGGTCTAAAGACCTCCTAAAAATAGTTGGATGCGAAACATCCTAGCATCCTTTTGTACAATGATGTAGTTTTTCATAAAATAAACTATTTCGTGGCCAAAAAACATATACATAAATAGACCAAAAAATAGCAAGGGTTATGGCAAGTAGTACCAAAATGGTATTCATGATTGATTTTTATAATGTAAACAAAGATTTATGATTTATTGGATAATTATATAGGTAAATAATAAAAAAACATCAGTTTATCATGTATATTTGTTTTATCTTCGACTGTATAATGAATATGGTCAGATTATCATTCCATTTTTGGGTTATTTATGTTACAGCCGAAATTGATTATATCAATTTATGCCAAAATCAAGTTGCAACTGAAAAACAATTCAGTTGATTGTAGTCTTCAATGATCTAATTGATACACATTCCAGGAATAACTAATACCATAAAATAAAACAGTTTGTTTAGAATTTCTTCATCTTTTTCTAACCATGTATAATCATGAAACCAATTTTCATTAACAGTTTTTCTATGATGTTTTTGTTGATTAAGCATTTTTAAATAGCAATAAAAAATTGATTTTTTTTTAATCTAGATTTTATTATTTGATTAAATTGAAATATTGAGTTTTAAAAAACATCTTGTATTTATGGTATTTTAATCAATAAACATCAAAATGGATTTATTCTAGCATAATAATAAAAGTATATTTGTTTATTTTTGGTTATCAATAAAAATAAAATTATACCCGAAACCATCATGTAATAATCTAAAGAAATTTATGTAATTCTAAAGAAAATAAAATAAAATAAAATTGGGAACTAAAGAAGTGATTAAATCAATATAAATACAAGATGTTTTTACCAAGCTATACCAATAAAAAAATTTAATAATATAGCAAGTGCATAAAAACCAAAATTCTTTTTTATTACTATTACTAAAAATCAAATTTCTTTGTTAAAAATCAAAATTCTTTTTCCCGATTTAAACATTACATATATATATTTTTTCCCAATTCAAATATATCAATATCTTAAGATGGGCCAATCTAAGAAAAGACAAACTCACATTGCAAATCTAACCAGAAACAGAAGACGAATCAGTGATCCAACATATGTAGATAATTACCCAAATACCAGCGATGATGTTGTAATGAATTTAAATGAAGATTTGAGTTCTGAACCCGAAGTTGAAGTTGAACCCGAATTTGAATCTGAATCTGACTCAAGTTCTGATGATGATAAACCCTGGGAGGATGTGAATATGAATCGAATTGAAACTTTTACCATTATAAATGAGACTTACACTTCAACAAAAAAAAGCAGTACTTTTTATGCGGGGGGTTCAATCAGGACACAACAAAGACGTGCCAGAGGTTTGAAAATTGCAGCAGTTGGATCTTCTAAAATTACTGGATTTTTTGGTGTTCAAACTCCTAATAGAGAACAATCTCTTGATGATGATGACAATGACGAAGATGAAGATGAAGATGATAACTGGATAAATATAATAGGTTCTGTTGAAGAAGCTCTTAGAAACCCTGATTTAGACAATGATACAAAGTCTAGATCAACAGCAATCGGGATGTATTTAGAAATTTAGACAATGGTAAAAAAAAGGTTGAAACAAGTAAGATAGTGGCAGTATCTCTGGGGTGGACAAAAAATTATAAAAGTAAATGCATTAGAGCCTGGGCCAAACAATGGATCAGAAATAAAACTGCACCTACTTCAAAAAGAGGGAAGCATCCCAAGATGTAAAGCCTATGGAGTCATGAAGACATTGCTGATCAAGTAGGAAGTTATGTACGATCCAAGAAATTTGATATAACATTTAAAAATTTATGTAAGCATGTCAATGAAACAATATTGCCAAATATAGGAGTGGATAATGAAGATAAAAAAACATCCGAATCAATAGCAAAAAGATGGCTTAAAAAATTAGGATGGGAGTTTGGCACCCATGAAAAAGGACTTTATGCTGATGGTCATGATAGGGATGATGTTGTAGAATATAGAAAAAAATTTCTAAAATTTATAGAAGAGCAATACGAACCTTATGCTCTTCACTTTGAAGGGAATGATCTAGAAAAACAAGTTGATCCTGTGTTAGAAGTTGGTGTTAAGATGAGAATTCTAGTAACACATGATGAATCTATTTTTCATGCAAATGATGGGAAAAACCGAGGTTGGAAGCCAAAAGGTGAACAGCCTTTAAAAAAAAAGGTAAAGGAAGAGGATTGCATGTTAGTGATTTTTTGACAGAAACAATTGGCAGACTACATCTCAGCGAACAACAACAACAACAATATCCCCAATTACCCAAAGAAAGTCATGAATGTCTTGAAATAGGATCAAACAATGAAGGATGGTGGACAACAGAGAAATTAAAGGATCAAATAATAAGTAAAGTGATACCAATATTTAATGCCACTCACCCAAATTGCACAGCTCTTTTTGCATTTGATAATGCAACTTCACATGCTGCCTTCTCCAATGATGCTTTAGTTGCATCTAAAATGAATTGGAATGATGGTGGAAGCCAACCAAAGATGAGAGATACTGTATTTGATGGCGCTGAACAAAAGATGGTTGATCCTGATGGTAAGCAGAAAGGAACGAGAACAATATTAGTAGAAAGGGGACTGTATAGGGATGGATTGAGAAAGGTATGTTCCGAGTGTA
Source organism: Entrophospora sp. SA101 (assembly GCA_958430865.1). NCBI lineage: Eukaryota > Fungi > Glomeromycota > Glomeromycetes > Entrophosporales > Entrophosporaceae > Entrophospora > Entrophospora sp. SA101. The sequence continues at coordinate 25,586 of CAUDNR010000129.1, read as the reverse complement.
AAACCAAGAAAACAAGGGATCAAAATAGAAAGTCAGATTGTTGTGGTTTGAAAATATTAGAACTACAACCTGATTTTCAAGCACAAAAAGGAATCATCCAAGAAGAGATTGAAGAAATGGGACATATGGTGATCTTCTACCCTAAGTTCCATTGTGAACTAAATTTTATTGAGATGTATTGGGGTGCAGTTAAAAGATATACAAGGGAAAATTGTGATTACACTTGGAGTGGACTTTTGAATACAGTACCTTCGGCCTTGGACTCTATCCCAATTTCATCTATAAGAAAATATGCATGTAGATCCTTCAGATACATGGATGCATATAGAAAAGGATTGTCTCTTTGTGTTGCAGAATATGCCATAAAGAAGTATCGTTCTCGCAGAAGAATTCCAAATAATGCATTGGATGAGGTGTCATCTATTAATTAATGAATTATATATATATATATATAGTTAGTTATTTATTTATTTTTATTATGTAAGTTACCTTATTTTCTAAATAAAATTTCTTCCAATTTGTTCATTTTTAATATATACAGTATATATTAAATACTCTTTTACAAAATCAGTTTCGAAACAAGTAGTTCCTCTTTATCTATCCAATCCAGTCTCCTTGTGTTTGTTATCATATGAATTATGTGTGACTGGGTTGTAACTTTTCATCTCCGTTATACACCACTACTAACATTATTGCTTAGAATTTATATACCAAGTCCTTTACAGATAATTCAGCTTTGTAGTTTCCTTTAAGAATTTTAACAGAACCAACCTACCACTAAAAATAAAAAAAGGCAAGTCTTTGTTTCTTGTTGGTGCAAACTAGAGATTGGAATTGGTCAAAAATTTGTTGGTCATTTTTTTTTTGAACGATTAATCATTCAATAATCCGTGCAACAAACAATATTTATAAATAAAATACAAGCTCTTTAATAACGTTAGGACTTAATATTAAATTAGTTCGTTTTATAGTAATATTATTACCTACATCACTAAACAACCTTTCATTAGCCACTTCCATTCTGAACTTGATGTTGTTTTGACTGAAGTTGATTTTTTAGAACTTCCTTAATATTGAATTGCGAAGAAATATTCCATGTACCAAAATTGGGCACAAACATTTCTAAAAAAGAATAATTTAAACAACATTTTTTCAATTAATCGGTCATTACTTTTTGAAAAATTAATTGAATTAACCTTTGACTGATTAATTGAAAAATTATCTTTTTAATTGATTAATCGTTTTTTGACCTATTAATCAATTCCAATCTCTAGTGCAAACTGGGACCAATTTGATGCTTGTTTTCAAAACTGATTCAAAATTGGGACTGATTTGATATCTGTTTTAACTTCGAAACTGGTCCAATTGTTTCATCTTTACAAGAGATATCTCTTTTTGGCCATGATATAAATGATTAATATTAACCAAAAATGAAACGTTAATTTGACTATTGCATTAGATAATCTATAGAAACTAATGATCTTTGTGCATAATTTTATATGTAAAATCGAAGAAAAAAATCACTCGGATATACACAAACCTACCCGATTTAACCAAGATTGTTCCTTGAATTGCAAAAAATAAAAATATGAGAAGTAATTCATTTTTGGAAAATGTTGTAATCTGTTGTATATATAATTGTTTTGAAACTGGATTAATAAGAGTTTACATTTTAGCTAGTTATGGTTCTATTTTTATCATCTGATTTTATTAATATAGGTTATTATATACTATAAGAGCAAAAAAATTGTAAACGATTAATTGGTTCAGTATGTATATATCTTTATTTACATTGTAAAAAAATCAAATGATGTAGTTTTTCACAAATTAGTCAAGATGTTTGGTCTATTTGATTTTTTTTAAAAAAAAATATTAATATAAATCAAAAGTATTTGCGTGCAATTTTTATTCCTTGTAAAAATTAAAGTATAACCATGAATTTTAGCCCTTGTATTATAATAATGATAATTTGTATATACAACGAGTTCCATTAATACGTTAATTCCCCGTTTCACTGTGTCACCAATTAGGATTTTCGTGTAATAAAATTCAAAAAATTCCGATTATTTATGTATGAATTTATACATAATCATAAAATAATTTATTTAATATATTGTAAAAGGAATATTGAGAATGAGTATTTAGAATATTTATTTAATATATTGTGTATTAACATTAGTACGTTGCGCATGAATTTACACACATAATGTCAAATAGAATCGCCATTTATTTATAAAATATACAATACAGCATCGATGAATATATAAATGCATTATTACAAAGCATTGTTATAATTTATATTGACATTTATTATCACCTTTTATGATGATATTTGGCATAGAATCATCATCATTTAAATTTTCTTCAATAAATAACTCATCACTACCCGACTTTTTTTTGGTTGGAAGTTTGAAAGGTTTCTTTAAAACATCATTATTTATTTTTTCACTAATTTTTGAACCTAAGGTTTTCCTTATAGATGGATGATTATCGATTTCTTTTAAAGGTTCGCCTTGATTGTTTGAAAAAAAATTTTAATTTAAATAAAAAAGTTACAAATGATAATAAATAAATTATGAACCAACACGAATAGAATATAAGTTACTATTTTTTAGGTAGTACCTCGTCGGAATCTGTCTCAAAGTAAGTTGGATCTTGGTGTTCATCCCCTTCTTCCCATGTTTATATTTACAAAAAAAGTTTTTTTTTATTGTTATAAAATATATAAACACATAAATAGAACTGTTTTCCTTAGTACCTCGATACTATATAAATCAAATTGGTGATCCATTTTTTGGAATTGAAGAAATTGAAAATATGCTTTTATTTTTTATTATTACACGAAAATCCTGATTGGTGACACTGTGAATCGAGGAATTACACAGTAGTTCCCTGGATCTTTGGGCAATTACTAATACTAATACATATTAATATAAACTTTTCCTATCCAGATCATCCACAATATTGTTTGTGTGACAAGTCAAGGTAAAGGTTCCAAGACAAGACCATCAGTTTTTGGTCATTTTGAACAGTCCGAAATGTCAGAGCAAGACAAAGACCTAACGGTAGACAGCAGTCAACACCACGCAAAAAACATCTAAAGTGAAACACGATTTCCTTTCAGTCAAATATCTGTTTCGCTCAACACTGACGTTTTGAACCAAAACAGATAAGTTTTTCAGTTTCATAAATCATGACAAACAGATAACAATTGGGATTCACACGGTATAGTGATGTAAAATAACCACAACCATTTATTATTTTTTTGGAAACGAAAATATTTCTGTTCAAATCATTCAAGCCAGCGCAGCAAAAAAAAAAAAAAGACTCATCACAAAGTTTTACTCTTTGATTTTGGTCTCATCCTTCCCCAAAAATTCAGTTTATCAAAGTTGAAAAACAGGATGTTTAGAATATTCGTGGTGATTCGTACCATAACTGAACTGAATTTATCGTTACAAGTCTCCATGAATCTTCTTTACAACAAATTATTTCCTGTGCAACCAAACATTTTAAAATCGGGTAAAGTCGTTAGATTAGGGAAACATATAAAAAAAGGGTAAATAAGGCACCATAACACGGCAACCTTTTCTCCTTTTATATATGTATGTTAATAAAAATAACTAAATAAATACGTTTAATATGATAAAAAAATACAAAGTTATTTATTTATTTAAAAAATAAATATTAAAAAGTTAAAATGTCCTTTACTAAGTTATTAACACAAGACAGAGAAGATTTAGTACTTAAAATTCATAATGAAATGAGTAGTATTGCTCAGTCTGCTTTCCAACTATTTCCAACCTTGAAAATTTTAAAAGTTATTTTTTACAATTAGTCAATGAAAACAAAGAGCTATTAGAAAATGAAAAGGAATATTGTAGAGCAAAGTTTATTTATAATTTCGAATTAGATAATGCAACTAATAAATGGGGTGAACCAAGAGAATGCAATAATTGTAAAACAACAAGATACTCTGATAAATATTGTGAAAAGTGTATTAGACTACACTTACAGAGCCTTTTCAGCACTTGGACATCTGGAAATGAGATAATTGATAGTTTTATTCAAAAGTGTCAACAGCTTTCATCTCTTCCAGGTCAAATTATAGAATGGATACCATATGAGCAATTTTATGATATAGAAAAGTTAACAGAAAGCGGATTCAGTTCTATTTATACTGCTGTATGGACAAGAGGATCTATTGATGACTATGATGAAAATAAAAAGAAGTTTAATTATTTTGGATCTCAGCAAGTGGTATTAAAATCATTTAATAATTCAAATAATCCAGGAAAACCTTTTTTTGATGAGGTAATTGTTCTTATTTAAATTAACTAAACCAAACCATTTATTTAAATTAATTGATTTTATTTATGTAATTAATTTCAGGCATTGAATTATTGTAGAATTAAAACAAATTTAATTATGGTGTAACTAAATTCCCAGAAAATGGAAATTATGCAATGGTTCTTGCTTATGCACAAGAGGGAAATTTAATAGATTATATACAAAAAAATCATCATATTTAACATCAAAAGATAGAATTAATATTTTTAGAGATTTATGTGAATCACTATATTTTATACATGAAAAAGATTTAATCTTTTTAAATTTGCTTGTAATCAACTTAAAGAAATTATCAATAATGATAATGATATTAATAGTATTAGTAGTAATTCACAACAAATTCACAAGTCACATCCATTAGCATATTGTACAAGTAGAACATTAAGTGATGAATTTGGTAAATTGAATCAAAGTAATTTAATTATGAAATATAATTTTGATAAGGCAATTAAATAGTTAGTTAATTAATTGAATTTATGGATTTAAATATGATTATATATTATTAATTACAATGATAATAGTAAAAATAATAATTGGTAGGGTCAAAGTTAGAAAATTGGGTTTGATGAGTAGATAATTAATTATTTTATTAATAATTTATTTTGTTTATTTATTATATTTATAAATAAATTTAATTGATTTTCTCTCCAAAATCACATGTTTTATATATAGTAATAGTTGAATAATTAATATAGTACATAATTTTCCTGATGTTAAAAGTCAAAAGTCAAATGAATATAATCCCAACCACATCAATAATACTAATACTAATAACTATTATAAATTTAAAGGATCCAGATTCATATTCTAAAAGTTTTAGATATAATGAACCAGATTCATATTCCAATTCTTTTGCTGGATGTTTTTTACCTTCAAACCAGTGTAGAAGATTCAATGCCAGGAATGTTGGAGTGTTCTGAATTTGTGAAATAATTTCTAAACTTCTACTAGTTAGTTGTACAACGAATTTTACACACTCAGGTATCATGCATCTCAAAATGGGTGCTCCTTTATGTTTTTCAGATTCTTTGTTATCAAAGAACTTTTCTTCATCATGGTTTTCAGATGTTGATAATATTAGTCTCCAAATCATCTTGTTGAACATCTAAACGTCACTGATCAAGATCTTTAGTCCAGAATTTTTGTAAGTCTCAATGAAGTTGTCTCTGTGGTAATCCATCATAGAAGTTATCCATATCCATAACATTTGTTACCCTAAAACAAATATTGGTATAGAGATGTTTATAATTACAAAGTTAAGTGTAAATAATTAATGACAACGATTCATTACAAGTATAACTACTTGTTATGAGCTTAATAATAAGCATAATTATTAATAAAAAGAAGAATGAATTCATTATAAACATCATTGATAACAACAATAATTCAATACCATTATCATCATTGATATCATTCACGTCTTCATATTCTTCCTCGTCTATATCCATTACACTTTTATTATATTATGAATACCAATATTATTGAAGGAGATAATAGAAATTACAATGCTGATTGATGATGACATTTATTATGATGTTAATTATAATAATGATGATAAGAGCATTATGCACTCTTATGGAATTCAAAATGAAATGCATCAAGTTAGGACCCTGAACAGTCTTAGGAGACAGCACATTCCAATTTTGGGTAGAATTACCCTTTTTTTTGATGATGGTACATATGAATTGGGCATTGAAACATTTGAAAATAAGATATTTTAGGAGGTTGTGAATTTGAGTAACTTTTAAGTGGTGCAATGATTTTTTTTTTCTTATAGAAAATTGTAAAATATACTAGACAGCAACTTTTAAACCATGAATTTGTTCAAAAGATCATGAAGATGGTATTTATGCCACATGTATTTGTGGTAATAAAATAAAATTAAAGCACCCTTTTAATGAAGATTATATAAATTGACATGTAGGTGATGATGGGTGTAAAAGAAAGAAAAACCCCAAGAAATTACTAAATCATTTGTCATCAATAAAATTTGCATTGGCCTTTGTGGTGATAAGTATAAAGCATATATTTAATGTACCCAACTTACTGCAACTCATAATGGTGGATTAGTGTTCCATGTCGCAATCCAAAAAAGGAAACAAAATGGTTGTAAAGGTGGTTGCAACCAGTGGTTGCAATCGTTTTTATATGACGCAAAGATGGTAGCAACCATCATCAAAAGTTGCAGCCAGTATCCTTATGGTGCATGCATGAATTGGCTCATTAACCATTTCTTTTGGTTTTCCTATTGATTTAAAAAGGACTTGTTAATCAACCAAAATGGCGAATTCAAGGTCTGTCAATTTGAAGTACAAAATGTAAAAAGGTATTGTGTGTGCTTCTAAATTTGTATTGAATGTCAAGATCTAAGTTTTTAAGGCATTATATTTATATAATTATATATTCCAAAGGATATTTTCATTACATTATTATTTGTTAGAATGCACTAATTAAAATCATATAGATGCAAGTTTGTTTTAAAATTAGCTTGCATAGCGGTCCAATATCAAGATTGCATTTTTATTTATTGTTGGTTTGTTAAAAGGAAAAATTGCTGTTTTCACATACGGTATATTTGAATTTTGAATATTTTCCATATTTTTTTTTGGGATTGCATATTAAAAAAGTGAGTATTATATAGTAGTAGTAAAGAGGTGATTTACTATTAAACATCAAATGTACTATTAAGATTATTTGGGCCCATCAAAACACATAATTTATTACACTATGTGAAGGTATTGAGTATCTTAAATCCAACAATGTATGATGTGTTAGCAACATATAATTTATTTATATGTTGAATTCAAACACATAATTTGGATAATCAATAGCTATGAACCTGTAAAAATGGACATGTTGTAAAGCAATTACTAAAAACTCAGAAAAGAAGATAGTGTTGAATGAAGTTTTAGTGCAAAATATACAAAACTCTAAAGACCCAGACAATACACAAAGGAATACTATATGTTATGTTAGTGATAAATGTTTTATCTGCCCCAGTGAAAATGAGAGGTGTATTAGACTGAAAGACCATAAATGTGCCTTAGCTTTATATTCTGACAAATATCCCACTGTAAAATACCAGAATCAAATGTTTGATACCACGTATCATGAAATTCAATCAAGCATACAGTCTAACCTTGTCACAGTGAATCTATGGTACCAGCCAAAAAAATTCACTGTGACAAATTTGGTGATCTGCAAAAAAAAATTTATTAACGAACAATAATAATATATATAATAATAATATATTTCATTATAAATTAATAACAAATGATGATAAAAATAATAAATGAATATGAATAATACATGCGAAAATCAAATATCTAATTGTTGAAATAATTTGTAATATTTGGTTGTATTAGTTTTTCATTATTTAATAATGTCACTTTTCTTTTTAATGATTTAAATGCTTTGAAATCTTTATAGTCTATTTCTAATTCACCTTGTTGAAGAAAATTAAAAGCTGTCTCAAAGGCATTTACAGCATCTTTTGTTGAAACTTTAGGTATAGTGTTATTCTCAACAACAACTTCTTCTGCTGGATTAAAAGAAGCAATTATTTCTTCTTCTGTTACCATCTCATTATTTATTTGAAAATCATCAATGGTAATATATTCTTCCGCCTCTAATGGTGTGGTAAATGGCAATTTATTGATTAAATTATTAATATTAATTCTTTCTCAGTTTGAAATCTCACTAACTATATTTGTTGAGTTTAGAGCTCTGAAACGAGTCGGGTTGACCCGAATGGGTCAGGTCGGGTCATGATTTAATTGACCCAGGTTTGACCCGGGTCAACATCATATTATAATTGCCTTTAAAAGTTCAAAATTATTTTTGAAACTAGTATAGATACTAATAAATGAATAAAAATAAATGGCA
>CAUDNR010000128.1:1618-29231 GCA_958430865.1 Entrophospora sp. SA101 | reverse complement strand
TAGTTTTGAGAGTAAAGCATAAATATACATTCGCGGAAATTGTTATTACGATTTAGTATAAATAAATGGGAAAATTGCATCGGCATGTCATCATAAATAAAAACCAAGAGATTTGTGTGAGACGCGGATTTTGATCTCACAATACTATATATCCCCTACTTTAACAGATAATTAATTAAAATCTATAGTGTTGACGAGTATAACCTTCCAACTATTGAAAACTAAAGCCTCGAATCTCTAAATTTTTTATTTTTTATTTTAATTTGAATAATTTTAATTCGAGTAAATTTTTTAATTAAGTATAATAATAAATAATGAATAAATTTTAATTCAAATAAATTTTTCCTGGTTTTCTTTTTTTTGATGCATACACTATTACTATACATGCAGCTCAAATTATTATGACTTTTGACTTGCCGTAATGTCATAATGTCATGTCATAAATATATTTAGACGTTTACTTTCAAATTGTCATAAGTCGTAATGTCATAATCAGGTCGTAATAAGTACAGTAATATACTGGATAGATAGATATTATCATTTCTTATTATTATAAATTCATCAAAATAGATTGATAATTATGAAATGTTTCTTTGAAAGCTTTGACTTTCTGTTTCTAAATTTTAAACATAATCATCTCAAATAGTTTAAAAGCAGCAGCGATAATATGAAAATTATAATAATAACGGAATATAAGAGATAAATGTAATACTGATTTATATAATTCTTTGTTCCGATTTTCTCTGATTTTAATAAAAACTAGATTTTATTTTAAAACTTATAAATATTAATATAATAAATAAAATTTGTTTACAAGAATTTTCTTTACATAATTACTGGCACATCAGGCACAGTCGGGATTTCCGGAGTTAGATTATCTGCAGTCGTGTAGCCCATTGATTCAAAAACTGACTTAAGTTTAGGTCCAATTGCTCCCCCAACATAATTGCCACCATCTTTGATTGCATCCTTCACTCCTCTTCCTCGACGTATCAGATAAACCATTATGAACTCGCTCGTTTTTTCATACAAATCTAGACTCACGTGAGTACCGCTTGATCCTATTATGTAAGGTACTAGACTGGTTTCCAAATAATACAATGAATCATTAGCAGTTTTATCTGGTACAATTGTTTTAAAATCCAAGCCTTTTGCTAAGAAAGCCAATGATAAAGGTGTTGTGCTATATTTTAACATCTCAGTCGCTTTTGCATACTGAGGAGACGCTTTAAATTTGGCATAAAAATCATCAAGTGAGTCAAATTGTGTGCCTATTGTTGCAAAAGTATTTAATTCGGCTGTGAAACTGGATAATGGTGTGCCACTTTCTGATACTATCAAAAACCTATCAAATATACTCTCATAAAAACCATTAAATATTACTGCTGGAGGAGTAGGAGCATCAATGAAATTGGGAAATGGTACCAATTCTGTCACATTTTCGCCGGAAAAATTTGGACGCCATAATGACAAAAATCCCAGGCCATGCATAAGTTCGTGTGTCGTCAATAGTACAAATGCTGTCTGTTTTGGAGTAATTGGAGTTACATCGTCTTCAAACCAATATTCCTTATCGGAGTTAAACTCTGCAGTTATGTCAGAAGGTAAAAATTCCGGATGTGTTGCAAGTCCGAATTGCTTTACTAATGATTGTGGATACAGTCTGACCACTCCATCCCCACCCTTCAACCTAATTCTTCTGGTTGACCTTGCAAAACCTAAATAAATAAATGAAAATTAAAATTTTATAAAATCATAATAATAATAATTGTAATTGTAATTGTAATTATTATTAGTATTGTTACCTAATGAAGCTGGATCTTGTGATTTAAAAGCGATATCTACGGTGATAGGTTCGCTAAATTTTATAACATCAGAAATAATTTTCCCTGTAGTGTCCAAGTTTTTTGTAACTTTGTCACAAAAACCTAGTTTTTCTGGAAAATTACAAGTAATATTGAATTTAATCATTTTATCATCTCCAGCTTGATTTTTGACGAATTTTGGCTCTCCTTTAACAAATAAACAGTCAACTCTTTTTATTCCATTTTTGTCATGATCGTAACAACTAGTTATAGTTGGTTGTGCTGGTAAGGAGGAAACATTTGTAATATTAGAAAGTGTCAATAATGATAATAATAATAATAATAATAATAATAATAATGATGGTGCTGGAGAATGATTATTCATTTTGAACAAATCGTTAATTAAAAGATAAGATAAAACTTTTAAAAAGGATTTGACTGAGTGTATTTATATGCGTTAGATGTACGCATTTTATTTACATATTATCAATGTAATTTGAGAAAACCTCTCTATTTTTTGAATCGAGTGTATTGTTTATATTTACATGTGTCATTGTATGCACATGCGGATCAGAATATTTCATTCATTTTATTTGCATAAAAGTTTACAAACTTTTTTTTCAAATTTCAAGATTAATAAACCACGGGTAAGCCTGTTTTTATTTTCATTAAAAAAGATCGCCAAGCCAATTGTAAATATTATTATTATTTTGAAAAACAAAATCTATTAATAAAATGAAAATTGGATGAATATTATAAAAAGTAAAAACTACTATATACGCCACCAAATTTTATCTGCATGCTTTTTACTCTGGTTAGAAAAACCTGCGGGTGTTGCATTAGCCTGCTTATTTACGTAACACACTATTTTGTTTTGAAATTAGCCAATCAAAATGAGGGGTGTGCACTATAATTTTACTAAATAAATAAATTTTTGAATCTGTTATAGGGAATGCAATTGTTTGTTATGCCAATGATGATATCAAATGTATTGCATAATAATTATGACCATCATGAATATTTAATGGATGGAGGCATTCACATACAAGGAAATGATTAAATAGCTAAGTCATGTTTGCTTTATTAAAGATATATAATTAATTATACAATAAAAAAAATTGCAAGATTGCACCACTATGTCAATCAAGCTATCAAGCTGTTATGTTCGTGCATTATTTAAAATTCTTTTGTGCTAAATTAGGTTCCCATGCTCACATATAATCTATTGGTTCTCTTTTTACTGGTTGAATGATGCCAAATTGGGTAATGGGGTATATCAGCAAATATCAGAATCTGATATCTGACCAATATTCTTTAAAAAAATAATCAAGGTATTGGTATACTGATAAGTTATTAATATTTTTAGTGTTTTTATCATATAGTCTAAAAGCCTATTAGTAAATATTGAAAGTGCTGATATTTATCAAAAATTAATCCTATTTTTTAAGTTAATTATTGGCTCAATTTAATAAACCAATAGCTCTTTTATATTATAATTAAGTTATTGGTTAAATATTTATTTCTAAAGCTCTTTGTATTAAAATAATATCATAATCTTTAGTAATAGTTAGGATTTCTATTTGAATAAGGTTTATTCGAATAAATCAAATAATTTGAGTAAAAGATAATTCAATAATTTGAATTATTTAAGTAAAAAATAAAGTGAATAATTTGAGTAAAAAATAATTTGATAATTTGAATTATTTAAGTAAAAAATAAAGTGAATAATTTGAGTAAAAAATAATTTGAATAGTTCGAATAAGAATAATTGGTTATGGGATAGTTTACACTAAATTAAACATCTTTGATGAATATCAATGGTTTCTTCGTTCTATTGAAAGTAATTCGAATAATTCAAATAAAACAAATGAAAATGAAAACAAACAAAACAAACAAATGAAAATGAAAACAAACAAAACAAACAAATGAAAATGAAAACAAACAAAACGAACAAACAAGAAGCATCTATCGTTCTGATATAAGTGTTCAACCAAGGAATCGTCGACAACCTCAACCATCACAAGCAGTCAATTCATCCAGAAAACCATATCCAACTCTAGTGGTGGAAATTGCCAGTACGGAGAGTTTAAGGAGTTTGCATGAATTGACAACAACATATTTTTCTCAACAGACCACTATTCAAATTTTATTTAGCCATCAAGTTATTCCCACCGCGTCAGAATGGTTCTGTTGCACTTCTTGAGCTGCTTTACTTGCGTAACAATCCAAATCCGACAATACCTGTAACTGCTAAGTCTTTCGGAACAGCATCTCTTCACCATTATCCGTGTCAGTTTTGGAGGGGTTCCTTGTGATGATACCAATCTTCAAGAATATCAAATGGCTATACCCACCACATTTCTTTTTAATGATGTCCCTGGTGGTGTTCCGGATAGCTTTATTGTAGATCTATGGAGATTGCAAGATGCAATTCTAATTAGATGCATATTATACATTATAATAAAGCCACATTTCAGTGGGATTAATTTTAATAACAACAATAATATGCAATTTACATTCATTAAAGGCATAAGACTAGCTATATGAATCATAAAACTTTAATGCTCAAAAAACACACAATATTTTATTAAATATATATAAATTATTGGCTTTAAATACTAGCACTAACATATTCAATTCTTAATTGTATTCCTTCTACTATTTGTTGATGTGAATGCCCCTGGATTTGCAAAAATATTATCAAGGAATACTATTGCTATTGATATCTAATCGTTGATCAGTTTGATTTCTCTCTGAATTGACCTATGATTATATATACGTAGCAATTTTGTAATAAAATTTTTTCAAAAAATAGGCTTTCATATGATTTTAGTTTTCTTACTGCCAAATTTAGATAAGATAGTCATGAGCTAGTCTAAATTTAGTAATAATTTTCCGAAATTTAGAAATGATCATAATGGACAAATTCCTCGCGAGCATAATAAAGCACATGTTTTAAAAAAGAATAGAACTCTACAACAAATAAATTTTTTGAGAAAATCTTTCTATTAAATTAAAATTAAAGACATATTCTATGTGGTGTTCGATGGCGGTTGATCATCAAACATATGTTACATCAATATAACAAATTATTATGTGCGGTTTTTTTTAGTATCTTTATCATATATTTCAATACATTGTAAATGTTGACAACAAAATTCAACTAACAATATAATTTTTTGAAAATATGAATATAAAAAGAAATTTCTATTAATTTATCAGTTGCAATGTAAATTTTGATGGTAAAATTTAATAATAAATCGAATAACTTTAAACCATGATAACTTTTTTCTTCATAATAAAATTAAACAAAATTTTTTTATATTTTATTGCTTAAGTCTTCTATAATAAATCTATAGAGAGTTTTTTTCCCTATCTCATTTGGTTATAAAGTTTTTCTATTAGCAATCTTTTTTCAATTTCTTTAGAACATATAAAAAAATTTTTTTTTTATTTGGCAAAAAAAAAAACTCACTATAGCTTAAAAGCTTGATATATTTTATATAATTTCCCTTGGTTTCATGTTTGTATCTCTTTAGTTAAGGTTTTGATAGAATTTTTATTTTATATAGTTTTTATATATACTCGTATTTTTTAAAAAAAAGTTTGTTATTGATCGGCATTATATTACATTACTTAATTTTGATTTAATTAGGGCATCTCACACCCCAATATTCTATCAAATAATAGAGCTATTTTTTTAAAAGGTAGGACAGAAAATGACTTCTATACTTTTAAAATTTGCCCAAAATTTAGGAGGTCTTTAGACCAAGCCAACTATATAAGATAAAATATAAATATAGAGTCCAATAATATATAGATTTCCCTGTAAACACACACAGCTCAGGGTTCTTGCTCAAATTCTCACTCTATACTCCATATCTGCACACAGCTAGGAGTTCTCAATACTCAATTCTCTCAATATCCACACACAGCTAGGGGCTTTCCCCAAAATAACTTTATTGCACAACTCTTCTTTATAGAAAATTTTGCATATGTAAATTCTGTATTAATTACAATTTTTATTGCTATAGAATGATTACTATAAAGTGTACAGATTTTTTCCAGAAAAAATTATATTAGTAGTTGTGTGACATATCCCTGAGGCTGCTTTTCTATATGTTCTCATTATTTTTATAATAAACTTGAACTTCATTGTTAAAATAAAATGAAAGACTCCATTAAAGCTTTCTAATGAATAACCTTTCATATCAAAATGTCTTCTCTACATGAATTCACAGCTATTCAAAAATGGGATTACTTTCCACTTCAAAGCTCAGATTATTTCTCAATATCATTTTAAAAGACTTGATAGTAAATGAGAAGGTGTAGAATACTTTAAGCTTTCATATGGTTATTACTAAAGATGTTAGCCGAAATTGGCTCTCTTAATAAATGATCATCACCAAATCCGAAATGCTGAAATAGTTTTTCATAGTCGCCAAAATTAATTTATTAATTGCTGAAATTATATTCGAAGTTATTTGAACACTTTAGCCCAATAGCCAAAATTCTGGGTAGTTTATTTATGTCTATTGTTATGAAAAATATTGTAAATCTGAAATTGCCTGCCGAAATGGTTTTTGAAAAAATCAATTTCGGCTAACATCTTTAGTTATTACTTTATGGGGCATTGGTTAATAAGTTTTAGAGAGGTTCATGTAAAACTATTTTATAGAAATTTGATAGTCATGAAAAATTTTATGTAGATGGGATTCAGCAAAAATTAAAAGGTATTTTATTAGTGATTGTTTAATATTTCTGACTTTATATTGATTAAAGTTTATTACAAATATCATCAATTAATAGTTGTTATAGCAACATTAAACAATAATATTGGTAGCAACAAATAACAAATGACAACAACATCAGGAAAATGGGTACAAATATTATGTGTATATAATACACAATTGCAGGGATTAAGCATAATATGCGTACAAATTGCGTATTTTTTTATGTATGCAGATTGTACATATATTATATGCTTAATCCCTGCAATTGCATATTATATATGCATAATATTTGTACCCATTTTCCTGATGCAATGAATCATCATTTTTTGATGATGATAATAAAGATTAAGATCCAGTTTATGTAGGAGTTGGAAGTAAGCATTAAGGACAAGATCTATGAAGCTTGCAAATATACTAACAAACATTTTATCAATTATTCAATAATTAATTGTATAGGAGTGATTGAAGTAAGGTTGTGGGCAAAACCTCCTTAGTAATTGCTGAAACCACAGCAAACTATATTAATTCTTATCAAAAATCCTGTTGAAACTATTCTGAAATGGTGAAACCTCAAAATGCAAAACTCTGCCAAAACTCTAATAAACAATTGATGTGTAACCTGCTGATTGATTTCTGGAGGAGTTTCGGCAAGCAACCTTAGATTGAAGTAGTGTTAAGGGCAAGATTTATGAACAAAATATACTAATGAATGTTTATCAATTATTCATAGGAGTGATCAAAGTAAGCATTAAGGGCAAGATCTATGAGGTTTGCAAAATATACTAACAATGTTTTATCAATTATCCAATAGTTTGTATAGTAGTGATCAAAGTAAGTCTTAAGGTCAAGATATATGAAGCTTGCAAAATATACTAACGAATGGTTTATCAATCATTCAATAGTTATATTTGTTATTTATTTATGTATATAAATTTCTCTTTATTTTAACTTATATTTAATAACGTCTCTATGATAAATAATTAAATGTATAAAGTCAGAGATAAAACACCTTTTAATTATTATTGTTGCTTGTTTATTATTCCAATCATTATTTATGTATATAGGTAAAGAAAATTTTAATATCATTTATTTATTTACTTTTGAAATAAATGATTTTACTATATAAGAGATCAAAAATCTGTAAATAGTCATAATAATGTAATATTGGACATTTATTTCTACTTATACTTGCAATTGGACACGCCAAACAAAATTCTACATATATGAATATAATGACAAAATTTGACTTTGAGGTCAGATTATTTTCGGTTTATTAACAACCTGCCTTTAAAAATTTTCTTAAAGCAGATACATATAATAAAGAAGTTATATCTCAAATTTGATGGTGGTTGTTACACGGCAAGGGTATCAAATGAGGGTGTGAATACATTCGATTATAAAATTTTGCCATAGATCGGTGGGAAATGTCATGCGACTGAAATGGGATGAAAATGCTCGTCGGAAATAATAAAAAATGTTCACGGGAAAAATGAAAATTATACCAGAAAAACCAGCAAATTAGAGTACCTTTTGTGCGCTGGTAGGATCTTACCAATATTTCAATATTCATTTTTTTCGAGGCTTCTACATGGTTGACAAAGAGCATACTCCCACAAGAATAAACGGCTTGGATAGCTGCAAAAAAATTACTTTCTTTTTCTTTTACCTTGCGTTGCAGATTTTTATAATGAAATTCGACTGCGCCTATACACCGATTCCAGGAACACACAGTGTTTTTAATTCAAGCCCCATGTAAGATGGGAGTTCCATCGCCTTGTCATGCATTTTGTCTCTGGGTTCCTTTCTGGTTTATAATTGCCGAGTTCTTTAAAAATCATTTGCAAAAGTAATAATAAATCTGGCTCATGTTACTGTAAACTCCCCTGTAATTAATATAGGGTGTTCACTGCCTCCGTAATCCTAAGACAACCAGCTAACTCCAAGTTTCCCGATAGAAAATTCAGTTGAGACAAAATGAATGCATATATCATTTTTTAGGGGCAGAGTGCCACATCAATAGTTTCGGCATTGATAGGTCTTTTCGTGAAAAACAAGAACCAAGTCCATCAAGTCATCGTGAATCACATTCATCAAGACTTGAGGTCAATTATTTTTTAAGAAAGATACTTGGGATACTTGAAGTACATCCCACAATCTTAAATTATCATAATTATCTTAAAATAAAGTTCGTAAAAATTACCAGTCGTAAAACCGGTTTGTTAATTACTGCATGTACGCCATTAGAACAATATTAATATTCAGATACACCAGATTGTGTAAAATTTATCTCATCTGTCATCTGGGAGTTTCGTATATAAATATTATAAAAAAAAATTTCTCTCAATCATCAATATTAATAATATTAATTCGTAAAATCTCACTTTTGCTTTTATTTCTTGGGAGTTCTTTCTGTAATTGCTGGCCTTTTGGAATTCTCAAACTTTCATTAGCTAATTGTTTATTGGCTTGGTTAAAGTTTTTCCTGTGGATAAAATTTTTTTCTCGATAAAAATTTGTTATGAACAGAAGGTTAGTTAGCAGCTTCTATTTTATATTATATCTACTATCATCTGTTATATTTTTAAACTCGACCATTTTTTGATTATCGTAAATTATCATTTAAAAGAAATAATAATAAAGGTAAAAGAAAAGGAAGTCCATTGCCGGGCGAGGATACATATAATGAATCATCCATACCATATACTACAACTATACGTGTTATCAATATGTTCCCTCTGCTTTTTCAACACAATGCGCCTAACATGTTTCAAGAATATGGGGGTTTGAATGTTGATCTAAATAATAGCAGAGGAGGAGGGTAATTATCGAAAATTTTTCTAGTCAAAAAATCAATAATAGGTTATATATATTTACTTGGAAATATTTATTTGATTGATTTTAGGATCGCTTTAATAGAGTTCGAAAATAGGCATGACGCAGAAAACGATTTTAATAGACACGATATCACAGTGGGAGATGAAGAAGAAGAAACTTTTAAAGCTCATTCTACAATTTTAAAAGCAAGATCTTTATATTTTAATAATATAACTTTATCAGAAAATTGGGTAAAAAGATGTGAAAATGCAATTATTTTATTTGAGGAAAAAACCATTTCTCCAAATATATTTGTTGCGGTTCTTTTAACGTAAGGGTTAATTTTATTATTATCGCTTGATAAATATTTATAAAATTATCATTATCGGTACTTTTACTTAATTGTATATTTATGACTTTTCAATAGCCATTTCTTCGACTATGCAAAGATTGATGAATTAGAAAAATATTTAGTCAATGAAAAAAATGAATGGTTTCACCAAATTTTAAATTACGTTTATAAAACTTCATCAAGACATCAATTGTTTGGAGAAGATCCAGCATCAATTCTAAAGTCAAACTATCTTGCAATAATTGAAAAATCAATGCTTAGAATATATCAATATTGGAAAGAGATGGTTTGACATTAGACGAAATTGATATTTGGAATTATGCCATTCGATGGGGAACAGGACAAAACGAAAAATTACATTTCAGAATGGAATAAAGATTGATTTCCAAGAAATGTTATTCCATCGATTAGATTTAATGGGGGCGTATTTAATAAAAATATTTATCAGAATGTAACATAACACAGCACCGATTAAAAATTGGTGCAGGCAGGTTCATTTGAATTAAATAAAAATTTCTTTTTTTTACTTGTTCATATGTATTCATTCAAATTAGCCAATCAGAACTTTAATAATATTAATATGTGATCCAGAACGTGTAACATGACCAAGATTTTTTTAAAAAATCGAATACCCTGCTATGTTCAAAAATACAACCTGAAATCATTATGAAATGTAAAGTATTATTGAAACAACTATCGATACATATATATATATAAACTGACCCGTCATCTGACTTTAACTCAATCAACTGGGCAACAATATAAACTGATTCCCAGCCTCTATTTTAGAAGTAATTAGGAAGTTGGTTATATATAGGACCTTTTTTGCATTTGGTAAGGTATATATATATATTTATTTTCATTTTAACAAATCTTGCTGCCCAACTGGCGAAACAAAAATAAATCCCGGGTTCTATTTGCAATATATATGTTAATGAAACGATTTCACTTGATAAAATATCTTTAGGTCGTATTGAAATACGATTATCAGAACATACAGCTTCAACAAGAGAATATAATCATCAATCGCTATTGATATTTGAGATGTAGTTAAAAACTTGCTAATGGAATGGACGCGTAATAAAAAAATCAATAATATACGCGTGAGATCAGATTAGGTTTTCTCTTTCATATAATTATCAAAAAGTGGTGACAATAGGTAAATGGCGCATGAAACTAGCTATTACCACATGGGAAGAGATGTTTTGCCACCACAACGGGAACAGTCCATTCACTAGAAAACACACACAAATAACCGTTCATCCCATCCGCTATGTTTTTTCAGAAACAAATTTTTGTTCGCGATTTCTACTCGTTTACCTGATTCTAAATGTTTTATACAAAACGGTCACAACGGTAACAATTGATACTGGTTACAAAAGTCAATACAAGAACCCCGAAGCCATTTTTCTTGCAACAATTTGATTAACTTCATTGGGCATCAAGCTCTGTAATATAAACCCCAGTTGTATTTCGTGCTTTTTGCCTTGATTGAAATAAGAATAATGAAAAACAGAAGCTAGTCAATGCTATGCAATAATAATATGAGCACCGAGAAAAGAAGGATCAATATATCATTTACACAAAACAACGAGATGAAAGGAAATAAATAGATAAATAACATCGCAATCGGTATATATTAGAAGATGAAAAGCAAACGATAACTATTAATAGATGATGGAAGAAAAGACGACTTGAAATATATTAATATGATTTTGAACCAGATAGTCCATTTTTTTTCTAAATATTACCCGGTCTCCTGCTACTACGACTTTGCAAAATCATCATGCACATTTATAATTACATTTTCATGTTACATTTTTTTGGAACCAATAACAGGGTTAGTTAATCAATCTGCATTAGTAATCTAAACGGATAAGTATTCTATGTGTGGTCTTTGTATCCGTTTTCTCTTCTTCCTCGACAGGTTTTTTCAAATGATGCCACCCATCAATTTGATTAAATTCTTTTCGATTCATTTTCGCTTATCGTCTTGGAATTCTTGCTTGTTAGTTGTTTAGCGTAAACATACTCTTCAATGATTTTATGTAAAGCCTGCTCTAATTTGCAGGTCGAACTTTGACGATCCATCAATAGAGATAATATTTGAAGAAAATAAGATATTATCCGGTCCCATTGAGATTAACAAAGTTTTTGTTCATTGCCATTAATGAGATACTTGAATAGTAGGTTTTGATCCCTGAAACTTCTTTGTGACACAATGCAGTATCCCCATATTAATATATATATAATAATAATAAAATATAAATAAGTTGGCAAAAGTTTTATGTAAATCTGTGACCAAGATTATTTTTAGTAAAATTATTTTAATAATGAATTTTTTTCAGTGCATCTTGTCCAATTTTTGGCCCTTGACGGACGGACTTGTTGATGTCGCAGCCAAATATATTCGAAGCATTACAACTTTCCTAATTGTTAGTATGGAATTTATCGTTATTGATGAAGAGTTGATTACTGGCAGCAAATCTTTGTGTTGTGACCTCCATAGTGATGAGGTATAAAGAAAGTTTGAGAGGAAAAATTCATTAATAAAATATCTGAGCATTTGCAGAGAAAAGATCAAATTTTGGATTGGGTTGTCTGGTGATTTGTCAGATGATTTAGCTGATATCCTAAAACAAATTCATGCGATCCAACTGCTCTCTATACGAACATACACACACACACACACATTCACATATATATCTGAAGTATAACATGATTCGATCAACTCTCAAGTGGAAGTGGGTTGGGTCTGTAACGTTATAGTTCTAGGAAGTTCATACAAGGGTAATGCTAGGGTAGTAACAATTTAAAAAAATGAAAGATTCTTTGGTTTTCAAAAAAGAAATTTGTCAACAGTGATTTTTTGTTCCTTATTAAATCAACAATAATATTGATGTGTTCATCCAATATCTTGCCAGTGAATTATAAGAATAATGTTTATTCAATTTTAATAAAATATATTATGTAAAATTTATTTCCTGACCAAAAATTTATTTTGGCCTTTTTCAACCAACCACCATCTTTATATTTAAAACAAATCTCAAAGAAAACGTCTTTGAAATTTGGCACACATGTATTAAAAATCAATAAATTACAAAAATAAATTCTAAAAATTAATATAAAAAATAATTACAAATTATAAATCACTGATAATAACAATATGACAAATGCATAATGATAATTTATTATCATGTTTATCGACTTGGTTGATGAACTAGTAGGATTATTATTTGGTGTATTCGGATTTGTGCTTGGAGGTTTTGGATTATTTGGAGCTTTTGGATTATCGACCGTTGCATATCTAATAATGATGGTGATGATGATGATGATGATAATAGTAAACAAACATTGCGTATATATTTGGATATTTATGATAATCACACACAGAATATATACATACATATATATATATATATATATATATATTTATTTATTTATCTACTTACCCAATTGATGACATTATGTCAAGTAACAAAGGACCGATTGCACCGCCGCTGTAATTACCACCCAATTGAATCAACTTATCAGTAGTAGCACCAGGTTCCAGGGAATGTCTCATCAAGAAATCAGGAGTATTTGTATAAGTTTTTTGATCCAAATGGCTAACACTTGAACCTCGTTGATAAGAGATAGCAGTCTCCAAGAAACCACCTTCCGGTACGTTGGCTTTTGGGGCAGTTGGTACAAAAAGCAATGATTTTGGAGTTTGGGCAGTTTGGAGAAATGACTTGCCCGATGTATATGCTTGTGAAGCTTTGAATTTGGTTATGAAATCATTGGGATCAATAAAAGTCGTCTTTGGTATAACATATGTATTGAACTCGGTTGTTAACTTTGTAAGTGTTTTGTTGTTTTGTGTAAGTATTCTCACTTGTTTATCAAAAATAGTTTCAACAAATTCGCCAAATACTATAGGGTTCTCGTTAAGGAAAGTTGGCATTGGAGTGACGACTGGATCAAGAATTGGGTTATTATTGACGAGTATATTCATCCAATCTCTATAACCTGAAAAAAATCCCATCCCATGAAACATTTCATGTAAAACTACTGTGTGAAAATTTGGTTGATTAGCCGCAATTGGTGGATCTCCATCAAACCAAAAATTTGCACCTATTAAACCATTATGATGTATTAATATCATGCATTCTGAATCTATATGTTATTTTGTATTATTTGCATTATACTTTACCGGAATTAAATTGTGCATCAATATCTATGTCTCCAAATTGTGGTGCGTCAGTTAGTGAAAATTGTTTTACTAATGCTTGCGGATATAAACGTTTTATATTATCAGTAGGATCGCTTAAAGGCATAACACGTGCTGGTCCAGCAGCACCTAAGGTTAAATAGGAGTTTTAAAAAAAGTAAATTAATACAATGTATTCATTAATTCATTAATTCATTAATTAATTAATTCAATCGTTCGTTCATTCATTCATTCATTCATTCATTCGTTCGTTCGTTCGTTCCACATACCTAATATCCTAGGATCATCAAAAGGCGCTATTTTCGCACTCATAACAATTTTGGATTTGAGAATAATAGATGCAGAAATCACCTTTCCCACAGCTTCGAAACCTTTACGAGCCTTATCACACAACACTTTATCTTGTGTACCGCATGCAAATCTTATATCAAACATATTATCACCTGCTTGAAACTTTAAAGTTGAAGGTTTAGTTTTCACATATGGACAGGGTACATGTTTTCTGTCTGATACGTCTAAAGGATTTAGGAAATCAATGCATCCAGCATCTTGTGAATTAATTGCTGATATGACAATAGTTAATGTTATAAAGATTATTGATAGTAATGGTTTCATCTTATATATGTATGTGTGAAAATATATTATATATATATATATATATATATTGTATATATTTATTTGCTTTCGAAATTTAATATTAATACAAACGAATATTTAATTCGTTCAACAAATTTTTAAAGAAAGTAAATAATAAAGAAATAGAATAGTTAAATAGCTAGGCTTGTAATAATTTTCCTTCTAATAACTCTATTTTTTTTTCTAAAGACTATTATAATAGTATTAATGAGTAAGAAGTTTTGTTAAACCCTAGTGCTTATATTTACTTTTAATACCATATATAGATAGTGCATAATTAACTCAATTGAAATATTATATACAAAAATGATGATAAAATTATCTATAAATAGAATTATTTTGTAATAGTGAATCCTTATTTGATTTGTTAATATATATTAGTGCGTACTAAATGGTAAAGTGGTACCCTGAACGATCGCATAATAGTGATTATCTTAAATTAAAATTTATATTAGGACGTAACACAATAATACCAAGAAAAAGATTTGCATTAAATATAATAATAAACAATTACAAAGAATTCACTCATTATAAAAATCTGCTTGGCATTCCCATTTACCAAAAAGTTTTTTTTGATCCAGAAAATGGCTGATTTTCTATTTTTAACGGACATTCAAAGGTTTTATATCGGAGTTTTCGGAGTTTTATAGTAATAGGATTTCCCAAATTAAATAAATATATAGTAGTTAACAAACTGGTCAGAGTCCTAGTAAAATGCAACCGTGAAATAAATTCAAACAAAAGTTGCGAGTATAATTAACTAGGTTCATTTTAGCAATTTGGGTCTCACAAATTTGATCGTGGCTTTGTATTTTCGATCGGTGGACATAATTTTAATAATTGAGAAACTAATTTGCTTTCCTCGAGTCAATATATTCTTTTTGGAATATACATTAATTTACGGAAAATACTAATACTGATCAAGAATCCATCAATTTGATATTGTTACTCAATCACTGTAATAAACGAATAATAATAATAAAAATAATTAACCCACGGAATTATTATTCTAAATCGTAAACGGACCTTTAATTTAAATGAAGGAATTTAAATGCTTTGATCACTTTAGAAAATAATTCTACACAGAAGGTTCAAATAATGTTTAGGGAATACATTAATTAGAATAAATTAGAACTAGATGATTGGACCTTTAACATGTTGCATTAGTGCTGATCCATTTATTCTAGTACAATGCATAAAGACGATTAAATTAACTACATATGACTGACTATACATGATATGGTAATTAGTAATTCGTAATTAATTACCACTATCACTCTTTAAAAACGTAATTACGTAATTAATTACAGGTGGCGAAATTAATTACGGGCGACGAATTAATTACTATTGTAATTGTGAAAATTTTCTGTGCAAACCGTTGTTAACACTAAGAAACCTGTTCTAGGTTCTTCTCTATCCTCTTATTTGAATGACACAACATTTAAAAGGAGTATTGGTGTTGATGCTCATTTTGAGCCTGATCAAAAATTACCTTATAGTAAAATAATTAAAAAGATTTTTGTTGATCTGTAAGTTGTCTTCAACTTATTTGTCATTACTAAAGAAAGATCAAAAAATAAAAAATCAAAGCTAACTAATTTTTTTTATTTACATCCTTTAGATGTGATGATCTTTCTATCATTGCTCCAATGAGATTATCGGAAGATGAACACATTTTTTTATCTGAATCCTGTTTTGAAACCTATATTCTGTGGATCATTTAAAAGTTACAATTTAAAGTTGAATAGAAATGTTAATGGAACTAATAAAAGACCAGATTTTGTATGTCGCATAGATCAACTTCCGATATTAAATTCAGAAGTAAAGCCAATGGGTTTTACAAAGCTCCAAAGAAGCAAAGATTACATTAAGGTTAATTACAGGGCAAAAAAACCATTAATGACTTGATAGATCGGAAGGAATGGTCCTGATAGAGCTGTTTTTTTAATCTTATATCTTTTATAATAAATTCATTGGATTGTTCATTTGAAATCTAGGCGATACAATAGAATCTTTTGTAATGGACCTCGAGTATGATGGCATTTACAGAACATGGCCTTTTATGAAAACACAAATTATAATAGACAAGCCATCAGTTCCACTTTTAGGATCTACATTGACACATTTAATTGCATTGGAGGTATACAATGTGTCGCATTTTATCATGTGATATAATTTTTTTGTTTGTAGGAACAAGTGAAACTTTTGGCTGAAAATTACAAAATGCGTTCTAAATATTTTACACCATCAAGAAAGTCAACATACATTCGGAAACTTCCAATTTCTCCCCAATTAAAATTGTTGATAAAGTAATGGCTTTTAAATAGTTTATGTTGCTTGAAAAATTTTAATATGTTATTTGGACTATGTATTATCGTATTAATATTATTGGTATTAAACAAATCATCATCATTTGAGACTCAGACACGATCTCACAATACACATTTTGTGTGAAGGTTGGAACTGAAAATCTTTATTTGTTTGTTTCTCAATAACGATTGAATGAAAAGGATTTAAAAAAAATATATAAAAAAAGTTGAAAATCAGGAGTTTCTATTAATATAAATTTATATGAAACTTATTTTTAATTGCTTTTAATATTAGTAAAAATTCAATTATAAAAATCAGCAAATTCATTTCTCACTAATTTGCCAAATTTCATTCCAATTCTTTAACATTCATTACTCTATGTCTCGCTTAACAAACTTACCAAAAATTTTGATGTTTCGATATATGAACATTGTTGAATAATTATTATTATATAATTAATGACACATTTTAAGTTGAGGTCTTTATGAATAGATTTTGTGTTTAAAATAATTGACTTTCAAAAATCCGTTTTAAATCAACAGTCTTTGTGATAAGTCCTCTATATAGAATGTAATGGCCAATTGACTGCTAGAAAGAACAAAAAATTTCCGGATTTTTTTGTTATATACACGTTGTGTATTGTTCATGATATGGAAAAGAAACGCTTTTTCCGAGATAATAATAATAAAACGATACAATCAAATATGTAACTGACCAGATAATAAAATCATTTTTGAATATTACGCGTTACTAAAAATGGTAATGATGACTTTACTCAATGCAAATATTACGAAAGACCGATGAAAAAATTAAAATTTTAGAATACTGTTTTTACATCCAAACGTCATCTTCTGTATCATCACTTTTCATTATCACTATCGCCACTTTCGCGCCATTTTCTATAATAATGTTTTCATAAATTATTGAATTACGAAATAACCTACAAAAGAAGCTACTCTATTATTTTTTTATCATGCATCAAACCTAAATTTTTTTAAAAATATATATGAATGCACATATAAAAATGTTGGCTACCTACCAACCATCTGAAACCAAGCTTATATATTTAGCACTTTCTCAATCTTTTCTCTTGTTTCAATAACTTGAACAATAAATTCATTTGAAAGTTTTTTCTTCTAGGCAAATCAAACACAGGATGAGCTTTTTGCCACAAAGTGAAAGAAATAAACCAATAATAATTTTAATTCTTTTTAGAAATTCTATCAACAAAATTGTTTATTGGGTAATTTTGTGAATCGTAATTGAAGATGCTAATGATGATATTATGTTCAGCCAAACAGTGATTGTAGAACAGATACTGGTACAGAGCTACATTTCTTTAAATGCAATTCACATCTTCCAACAGCATCATTTAACTCAAGTCACAATATCTACATCTGGCTCTATTTTGCTTAAAACCAATTTAATAAGACTAAATTTTTGATTTGGTCATCTTAAAAATTACCAATTATGATATATTTTCACCTTTTCATGCTTCCCAAAAAATTAGTAAAATTCATGGGTGAAAAAAGACTTTTATGGAATCAGCAACTAATGGTAAATATCTTTAATAAAAAATTTCCATTTTGATTAAAAAAAATGTCAAAAAACGTTTTATTTTATTATTGGAATTTTATTGGCTGGATAAAGTCTATGACTTCCAAACTTCCAAACTGCTCCAATAGAGCTTCCAATTACAATACAATGTTATTGGAAGCTTTCAATGCATTAAAAAATCCGAAATTTATTGCTTGACCATTCAAGAGGTAAATTTTTCAGGCTTTGCCACAGTAATTATTATCTTTAGACTGGCTGTACTATACATGAAGTCAACTATTTCGACCATTTGCAGATCTGGTTGAAATAGGGTCGAATTAAGGTTGAAACTGATTTTTACTATACATGTAGTTGCCTCAAGTTGAAACATTTCAACTTTGGGGTTTTAATTTCGACTTCATGTATAGGCTGCACCATATGAATACATTCAATGAATAGAGTTAAAGTTTCAAAGCATTACATATACACTGAATCGTATTCTTTTAATGATTGCACAAATTTCAGGAAGTCTTTAAACTATTTGCACCATATGATTATGATTTTGAACAGTTGGAATTATTCAATATCTACTGAGTAAACTAAATAATTTTTATGGGAAACATGAATGATGTTGAAAATGTTTAAAAAATTAATCAAACACTTTTTTAAAAATACTTTAAAGATGCAGTGATATCAATATAACACAACTCTTAGTGTACATACCCAACACATTTTTAACCAATTAATTAACAGTGCCAAATCGGAACTTCAATAGAATAATAACAGAGACTCAATTATATAAAAAGAAGTGCATGTCATACTTTAATGAGTATTTAATAAAATAACATAACTATTGTATTTAATCACCACATCCGCCACAACCACCACATCCACCACCACCACCATCACCACCACCATCACCACCACCATCACCACAACCACCACAACCACCACAACCAACAAAAATAAAATTATTATCATTACTACTGCTGCCATGACTCTTGGAGAAACTTTCAGATTGTTCCACTTTTCTTGTTCCGGTATTATTACTAATTGCACATCCACCAACTTTTGATTTTTTATAGACTTCAGTAGCCTTTATAGTTTCAAAAAGCATATAAAGACCAAAAGGAAATGCTAAAATTCCAAAAACTTTTTGTGTCTTACTGAATAAATAATCATAAGGTTCAATTTTATTGGTATAAAGTTCATCAAATTCCTTGTACCATAGTTTGCAAGTCTTTTTAAATGATTTATCAATGACTTGATCTTCTATACTATCATCATGATTGATAAATCTTTTGGTTTTTTCCATGGTATATTTTTTATAAAATTTTGGATTCAGCATGTGTGTATGCCATGCTAAATCAATATCTAATGTTGGTACAATACATTTATATGGATTCTTACCAATCAATTTCATGAAACATTCATATTTTTTAATAGCATTATTTTGTATTTGATAATTACAAATCCAATAATAGTAATCAACCACCATTTTCTGAGTGAACTTTCTTTGTCTGTTGGTTGCATCCAACAAGCTGAAAGCAAATGGAAAGATATTATCTTTGTAAGATATAATGACTTTTTTAACTATGGTATTTTTTAATAATTTGAATTGTTTCTCTTTCTTTAGATAGGCAATTGATTCTGACAAGTATTGGCTGATATTTTCCCAATTACAACTTAAAGAACTGTCTTTTGATGATTCCAAAAGTTCTTTTAATTTAGGAACCTCTTGCATAACAGCTGATGAAAAAAGCAAATCAATATCATCACTTGCAGCTTTTGCATCAATTTCACCAGTTCCATGATTAAACAATGTTCCACTATAGATAGATAGATATGTAGATAATTAATAATCTTTAATTAATATTGACAATGTTTGATTTATTTTTATACCTGGTATATTTATTTTCTGTGTGGCTAATACAATCATTAATGTCATCCAGAAATCTTTTAGCTGATAAATTGTCTGGAGTTAAAATAACTTTACATTTATTGCACACAATTGATGAAGATTCATCATTTGGGTTTTTTACTAAATCAACATATTTGTCCCTATTAATATTAAATTGTTGAAGTTAGATATATTTATAGATTACTTATTATTATTATTATTATTATTATTATTATTATTATTGTTGTTGTTGTTGTTGTTGTTGTTGTTGTTGTTTAAAGTTAATTACCATTTGACAAAATTTGAATCATTACACCAAGGACACACAAGAATAAAATCAGAATCATCATTAGGATCAAGAATCCATGGCATTTTTGTATAGTTTTCCCATAAAACCTTGGATTGTTGGTCAATATGTTCATAATTATCATTTGTCAACCAGACATTAAGCTAATAATTTAATTAATTAATTTAGTCAATTAATTTATTAATTTTTTCACCAGCAAAAAGAAAGTCAAATAGTTACCATTTTTTCTAAAGGAATATAATAGTAACTAAGATTTATATTATGCAGTCTATAAGTATCTTCATAATAATTGATTGGTGACAAGCAGTGAGAGTGCCAAATATAACAGACATCAATTGGTGGAATTGGCAAATCTTCTTTCTTGAGTTCCACTTGTTCATTCAACATCCTCAACCATAAAATATAACGATTGATTGCATGAAGCAAATATCTAGCATCAATCTTTTCATCTTCTAATTCAAGTTTCTTGAATTGATTCAACAAGACTAAATGAGAAAAAAGTTTTAATGGATCAAGTGTATCTTCATCAGAGGTAATACGGTTTTGATTTTCCGAAGATGTGTCTTTACAAGTATTGGAATATTCAACAAGTGTATCTTTTGACGGAAGTTGTGATGGAACAGATGTTTCAGTTTGAGCTTCTTGAGTTGGATTAAAATCTCTCTTATTTTTTTCGGATTCCATAATTAATTGATCAATATTATTATTAGGAAAAAAATGAAGCTATTTATATGCAATTGTTTTACAATAATTATTTGCGGAGATTCATTATTATGAATGTCATTTTACTTGATAGTAATAACATATATAGAAATATTTATTGAAAAAGACGTGCAACAATTTTCGTTACTCAAACAAACATTAAATAATAAATAAAATGTGTTTGGTTATTTTATTTCTTTATTTATTCTTCCTAAATTATATATATTAGCAAATCAAAAGGAATTCGTGTTCAACAATTATTAATATAATATCAAATAAACTTTAGTATCATGCAATAAAAAATATAAAACTTAACTGAAATCGAAGTTCTAGTTTTTGCTTAATATTACCGTATATGATGGATCAAAGTACCTCCATAATAAAGCAGCCTCCCGCTATTCTACACTCAAAAATTTTAAAATACAAGCTAAAATTGTAAAAGACCTGAGGTATTGTGGTCCGTCATACGTAAAAGGTAATTGCCTTGCGATTTTTACAGGTGGTTCTTTAGTTAAATCTTTACAAACCTTGTGAAAACTACCTTTTATGTCATTACGATAGAATTTTGAAACAAAAATTTAAAGTTAATTCAAATATATAATAATTGTATTTTTTATATTTAGAAAAAGGCTATTAGTAATTGTATGTTTTATTTATTATCAGGAGAAAATTTAAAAGATTTCCTATATAGATGAAAATTGTTAACAACTTAATATATTGAAATAATACCTGAAAAATTTATGCAGAATCTGTTCTGCTACCAAGATCACAACCAATGAATGATACTTAAAATATATATGTTTATACATAAACTGTTTTGATTAAATATAGCTAAGCAAGGTTTTCAAGTCTAATACTTCTTATTGTCCTAAATTCCATGTCTAAAATATCTAGATTTTTTATTCACCTCCACATTTTTTAATTTCACCTTTATTATTATCTGTCAATAAAACATACAAACTTGGCTTTTCCCCAATCTCTTATAATCGATCAAAGCACTTTTTAAACATTTTATTTGAGAAAAATCAAATTTCAGGACGTTCAAGTTCTCCAAGAAGCTCACTTTGCTCAACGCTACACATGCTTGGCCTTCGGCAGATATGTTCTCATCGATGAGAATAGTTACATATAGTATATATGCTAGTCTTATTCCAAAAAAAATTTTTTTTTACTTAGAATTGATAGGATATATTTGATATGAGATTTTTTGTTTTAGTAAATCCATTGTAAGATTCTTTTGATCAAACCAATGTTCTCATATCCCAATTCACTATACTTTTTGTGAGTGCTACCAATTAGGGTTTCGTAATACAAATTCTTATTCGAATTATTCGTAATATAGTTGACCTTTAATTCGAATTAAAAAAATTCATTCGAATTAAAAATTTTATTCGAATTAAAAAGTTTATTCGAATTAAAAATTTAATTCGCTTTATTCAAATTATTTGTTTTATTTGTTTTATTCATTATCGGAATCTTGGGTTTGTTCATTCATTTTATTAGATTATTTGGAATCATGGGTTGTTCAATTACTTAAATATTCAAACTATATATACAACAAGGTTTAATATTGATTTTATTATTATAAAAATTGAAACTAAAAAATGAAACTAATAAGGAAAGACTGAAACAAGATTCATGTTTCTTTTAATAAATAGCAGTCTTTCCAGTGAGCTTGAATTTAAACTGGACCTTAATTATTTGTTTTATCCGAATTAATTTTTCGAATTATTTGCTTTATTCAAATTAATATTAATATTAATATTAATTTCTTTATTCGAATCAATTTCCTTATTCGAATCAATTGTCTTATTCGAATAATTCGTTTTATTCGAATTAATTTTCTTATTCGAATCAATTTTCTTATTCGAATAATCGTTTTATTCGAATGAAAATTTATTCGAATACTCAAATTCATACATTTGTTTATCATTTGAATTGACATCATTCAATTGACATCATTTGTTTATCATTCGAATTGTTATCATCATTTGTTTATCATTCGAATTGAAATCATTCAATTGACATCATTCATTTATCATTTGAATTGACATCATTCATTTATCATTCGAATTGACATCATGTGTTTATCATTCGAATTGACATCATTTGTTTATCATTCGAATTGTTATCATCATTCGTTTATTCAAATATTTGTTTTGCTTGAATTATTCATTTTATTTTGTTTATTTATTTTATTATTCGAATTGTTTATTTGAACTATTTGTTTATTTGTTTTATCCAAACTATTCGAATTATTTGAATTATTATTCTTCGTTTATTTGTTTTAATTAAATTATTGATTGAATTATTTATTTAATTAGTTTATTTGAATTATTTGTGCATTCGCTTTATTTGAATTATCGAATTATTGAATTATTCATTATTCATTTTATTCAAATACTCAAATTCATAACAAGTAAAACAAATAATTTGAATAAACCCTTATTCAAATAGAAACCCTAATCAAGCATATAGTTGTGTCTAGTGATTTTAATTTAGTTTTCCAGATTTGGTGACTACAATAACTCTGATTGCATGCTTGCAATATTTATTACAGTTTTATGACTTTAGGGTGTCAATGCTGAATTGTTGTAGTTCAGATAAAATTTTAATTTTTTTTAGATAAATCTAAATATATTTAATATAGGGTTTCTATTCGAATAAGGTTTATTCGAATTATTCACTTTAATCATTATTAATAACAATTTGAATAATAAACAAATGATAGATAACAATTCGAATAATAAACGAATGATAACTATTCAAATAATAAACAAATGATAACTATTCAAATAATAAACAAATGATAACTATTCAAATAATAAACGAATGATAACAAGTCTAATAAATGAATGATAAAATTCAAATAATAAACGAATGATAACAATTCAAACAAAACGAATGATTTGAATAATTCGAACGAAATTTTTTATTACAAATAGAAACTCAACTCTATTGCAGAGTCACTAAATCTGGCACAATAATGTTCAAACTAAACTAAAATATACAACTACACTACTTGAGGTGTCCCTACAAGCAATATAGTAAGACTAATAAAAGGGGTCTCTAACTAATAATTAAATGTTGGCCAAATCATCAGAAAGGGTTATGAATCAATCAATCATGTCAGATTTATTAATTAATGAAATGTGTTATTTTTATTACAAAAGTGTCATTATTGAAAGGTCAATTATTTTTTCATTAAAAGGAGATTTCAAACATATTTATACTTCTTTAAAGTATTACAAATAACGTGATTTTGTCCAATAAAATAAAATAAAATAAAATAGAATGATAAATGATGACTGATTGACAATTACTAAAGTTAAATGTCAAAAATGAGTCATTGATGATGTCATAATGAAATGTTTTGTGGCAAGAAATTATTTTGTCATAATTAAAAATAATTAACTTTTTGGTTTGAGAATATTATTAAACAGGAAAATCATAGAATTACAAGGTTATGAAAATCATGATTGTTATAATTGTAGTCCTACTCTAAGTCTAGAAACAACATCATCAAATCCATCATCCTTAAAAACTGTTAGTTCTCAAACTCATACTAAAAATAAATAATTTATGAGGAGGAACTAAAAAAAGAGTATTGCTTGAAAATATTTCTTTAAATGAAACCCCATCAGAAGCTCAAGATGCTCAAAATCTTAATGATGAATCTAACTCATCACAGCAAGGATTACTTGCTCTCACCACTCTTCTCACCACTTTCAATGTCTGGTTACTAGGTACTTGAGCAAAAGTATCATCAATTCCATTGCATCTGGCCTCCTCATCATGATATGTCTTTAGTATTTGTCAAATTTGTGATGTATTTCACAAATCCTGTGGACATCATATATTGAAAATTTATGTGAATGATCATCCTGTCTTCTTGCTTTACACAACAATAGACATTGGGTGAGCAATATGTTTTGTCTGATTATGGCTGAGGGAGCATGGTTCTCCATTTGATGGTTACAATGGTGTAATCTGATACTTCATGACCAAATTATACAATATTTTTTCCATGGTGGAATGTCTGCATGGATTGCATTAAGTGAGATTTTTTTTTTTTCATGCAGGTAAACTGTGGATGTGGATCATTCCATGGTTTTAAAATTTGTCATGTTTAAAGAAATGCCCTAATTCACCATCCCAGGGTCCTCCCATAACTTGTTCTGGCGTATTTTGGTAAGCAGATAGATGTGTTTACACATTTATTTCTTTTTTAAAAGGAAATTCGAAGGCAAGGTTGTGGTTTTTGATAGATGTTTGCATTTTTGGTGGCCAGTATCTGGTTCTAATTTCGAAAATTTCTTCTTTTCTCAAGCATCAATGTGGCTAGTACCAATACAAGAAGAACCTAGCTATCTATTGAAGGTGGTATTTTTTAATGTACTCATAGTGTCCCTTCCTATTGGGAAAACATCAAAACTTTCAGATCAGGGTTTCCAAATAAGATCAGAAGTTTGGTATTATTTGATTCAACAAAACTCACAATCAGTATAATGTAGTATGTGTTAGTTGGCTTTTTATTTGATAATTTAGGTATATGTTTAAATTATTCAGATACATGTATTAAATTTTAAGGTTTTTAATATTAATAAATTATTTATATTATATAAATTATATGATATATTGATAGTACATCACTTCAATTTGTTAATGCTATAAAAAAATGAAATCATTGATTTGAAAAGGTAAGAAACAAATAATACTGCAATTATGTTTGTTTTTTTCAAAAATCATTATTTTAGTATGCATATTGACATCAAATGAAAAAAAATTCCAATTAATCTAAATATTTATATCCATTAGATGAGAAACTACAAGTATGATAATAATGTTAATGTTAATATCAATACTAAACTTTAAATTGATAATTGAATGATTAATGATAATTACCATTATTATTACCAATAATTGTTACTTTATTGGAATTCACAGGTTGAGGAAGGTTTGTAAAATTTAATAATCTGCTAGTATAAACTGCATTTGGATGAATTACTGTGGTAATTGTTAAAGGATCAAATATTATTTTATCCATTTTCTCAAACTCTTTTTCAATTGATTTATATTCATCACCTGACCTATAATGTTGAAGTGAAGCATCCCAAAAATCAATAATCTTATAAATTTCTTTAGCAGTTGGACATTTATCTGGATTAGCATCCATGCATTTGAATGCTAGTTCAATATAGAATTTTGGAGTATTGTTTGAGAATCCTGGTCTTGCACCTTTACATATATTCATTGCAAGATATTCATCATGTGCCAAATTATTAAATGGTTGTTGGCCAGTTGATACTACAGACATCAAAACTCCAAAACTGTATACATCTGATGCCATTGTATATGGTTTCTTTTTTAAAACTTCTGGTGCAATATATGGTAGTGCTCCACATATATCATTTTTGTCTGATGATGATGTTTGACTAACTGGGCATGATAATCCTAAATCTGCAATATATGAATACTGTTCATTTTGAAGAATATTACCACTATGAAAATCATGATGAATAATTTCTTTTTCATGAATATCTTTTAAACCTTTAATAATTTGTCTAAGAATTCTAATTTTGTCTTGTCATGCCAAATTAAATTTTTAAAATCTTTAGTTAAATAATTTTGAAGACTTCCTTTTTCCATATAATCCATTACAAATATATATTCTTTTGTAATTGGATCTTGTGTTAATCGATAAATATGAATTATTTCCCAATTATCATGAAAGTTCATATAATTTTTGAAATAAAATATTTAATTACAACAATAATAATTGATAATATCTAAAAAATCTCTCACCATTTAACCAAGTAGCTTTGGATATAGTTGCAAACCCACCCTCACCTATCTTTTCAATATTTCTTAAATCATTATAAGGAATCCATTGAAGATACCAATTATTATCATACTCAGTTGCTTCAAGTTGTGTACTTTTAATCAACTCATCTAATGTTTCATTGCCACTAGTCCATCCTTCAGTTAACAACTTTAGATCACATGATTGACACCATTCCCAATTAGTATTATATCTATTGCAGGTTGGACATTCCCCATATTTTACTCTTCTAATATATGGATCTTTGTAAACTTGAAGACCTCCATTTTTAATGTATACCATTACAAATATATATTCTTTTGTAGCTGGATCTTGTGTTAATCCATAAATTCCATTTATAAATGAATAACCATGAAATGTAATATAATATCTAAGCTATAGTGGCGATCATCTAAAGACATCATCAAATGTTGCCAATCTTTAAGTGCTGATACTTTATTAAATATGGGCTATTTTACCAAAA